>JANIJG010016023.1:0-36440 GCA_024611175.1 Megaceryle torquata
AATAATAAAAATATAATCATAAATAAATATAAATAAGAAATACCATTCTGTTCCTACAGAATGCTTTCATCAAAAATTGGTTACTGAAATACCTGAAGAATTAAGAATAAACCAGACAACTAATTGATCTTCTTGAGGCCTTACAGCTTAAGGTACTACAGAGTAATAGATGTGAAACCTGCTAAGAGTGCCAGCAAATTTCACACCACGCCTACAAGAATGTTGAAAGCATCGTGTCAGCGTGCTTACCCAGTCAGAGCTAAGGGCAGAAATACATCTTTCAAAGCTTAACTCAGACTCTCGACCGCTTAAAATACAGTTAATTACTAAGAAGAAGAAAAAAAAAAAAAAAGCATCAGGTACAGGAAAGAATGTAAAAGCACATCCTAGGTGAAAATGGTAGCCTCATGAACAAAACGTGTATTTACCAGCTGCTGTCTGGCTTCTTCAAAGGCACGTTTCTCCTCTTCCAAACGCTGTCTTGCTTCTTCCTCCGCTTGCCGCCTTTGATTCTCCTGCCTTTGCCTTTCGAGTTCTTCAAATGTTACTTTCAGCTTACCAGGAGACAGAGGCTCTTGTGGTTTCTTGTCTTCATTTTCACCCTGTGTAAGAACAAAAATAAGTAGTTATATCTTAAATAACAGATACCCAAGTACTCTTAGATGAGCGGCTTACCGTGACAAAGGAAAGGCACTTGGTTTCCTTAAGGAACTGGTTTTGCTCCTGGTATTTTAGCTTCGTTTCTTCATCCTGCGTCTCTCTTTGTTCTGCTCTCTCCTTTCCTGCGTTCTCAGAGTTTATTTTCATCTTCCCAGGTGCTCTGGTGGGTTTTACAGGCACTACTGTAACTAGCAGCGAATCATCCCCTTCCTGTCCAAAAAGAGCTTTATTATACTTTCATACACCTTGACTTCTAGACAGACCCACTTCTTACTGAAACTGCTGTTTTCACCTGTGTGTGCCAATGCCTGCCAAAAAGTCACTGCCTGTGGCAGTCGCTAGTTTCCCTGTGATAACTGAAGAGCATCAAGACTGAATTACATTTTAAACCTAACTTCTGGCAAACTCCTCCATTCCTTTACATATTTTCATTAACTGTTAGTTGTAAATATTCATGGTTTGGAGCAGAACAGGTGAAATTCTGAATACAGAACAATTGCTAGTAGCAGTTCTAGAGAGCAAGATGCAATTTCTCAGGCAGAGTAAATTTTTTTTTTGCTGGACAATTGCTGCTTTCAGAGCTTATTTGCCAAAATACATTCTACACAGTTCTCTTTTTCTTTTCCCCAAACGCCGTGTAATCGAGAATACTGTCAAATAATTTCAAGCTAATGGTTGCTTGTGTTTTTTTCTTTCCAAAATTGTAGTAGGAATGTGATTTTCTTCTGTTAGTGAAGGACAGCAGGATCCTTGGACCTAGCTTTTTGAAATAAAACTTATTTCCCACACTTCAAATCCAGGTGGTAAATTAGTCAAATGAAATAAATAAAAAAGTTAACTGATTAAGGTGTTCAGCCATCTGTATATCAACAGAATGCCCTTTTCATTTTGATTTTCAGGCAAAGAGCTTTTCAGATGCTGCTTTCCAAAGCCAGAGGACTTACTGTCATTGCCAGTATACCTCAAAATGTACTGGTGGCTTTGAATATTTACATTTTAGACATTTGTAAGTAACCACAAAGCATTCACAGTGCAGGCTCTATTTCAAATGCAAAGGAATTGACTTCCAGTACAGACATACACTTCTGCATACTTGAAAAATTCGTTAGCTCCCTGGTTGAATTTTAATGAGGAATTTGTGAACAGTTTTCTACCTTGTCCCAGCCCAAGTGACAATAGTAAGACAAAGTGAATAAAAAGGTAGGTGAACATTTCTTTAAAGAAAATCTGATTACCTCAGCTGCTGATTCAGTTCCCGTATTGTTAAAGTCATCAATCTAGTAAATGAGAATTTCATATGATTACATTAATTTGGCTCTTTGCCTTAGATTTGCAAACACAGAACTGGAAATTCTTTTTGTGTCAGCGATAGGTATGTAGCACTGAAATCCAGAGAGATGGTAACGACTGAACCTCTGTTGGAACACTTCAGATAGGTTAGTGAAGTAGGAAAGAGGTGGAGGAAGAGGGAACGTGACATAAAACATCATACAGAAAACAATGCTAATGCAGCTTTAACACTTCAGTGATGAACCGACCACTTTAGATGTCCATTCTTCATTTAAGCATTCCAGAATTGGGAGAAAAGAGAGAAACGCCCCCCACCAAACTAAAGCAAGCTCGCTGATTATTCCTGATTCACGTGCCACTGTCTTCCCCTCAACTCCTGCAAAAAGCCTGTTGCTGTATCTGCTCCCTACGGTGTCTTTATGTTACTGACACTAACGTGCTTTCTGCAGCACTGCATCATGTGTTCTGCCCTTCAGAGCAAACAGACCCTAGGTACATTCCCAGCTAAGAGTACAGCTTTAACAACCTCAAAAGTCTCAGCAGAAAATGCTCTCCAACTCCTTGTTGAAAAACCTGACTCCTCCTACTCCTCTTTTCCTTTCCTTACAACACAAACAAACCCAAATTAACTACTAATGACTTTTGCTTAAATAATAATTCCCTTATGGCTCTAGGGCATCACTTAGAGGCTCACTCTCCACTCCAGCAGTTGCAGCACTGAAGTAAGCTTACAAAAGGCATTAAATATGATACCCCAGGGCAAAACTCCGCAAAAGACAAAATTGGCTTTGTTGCTATCAACAAATAAGTTGAGTCTGATCAAATATATACATGTGCAATAAGGATTCACAAAGCAGCAAAGGAATAAAACATCACTTGGGTCTTTGTGATGTATTATTTTTACTGTGTTAGTATCTTATCATTTTTGCCTGCCAGTGGCATTTTCTTATTTCTTCCTGCTTGCCTTAGGCCATCTATCAGTGAACTGTATTCACTAATACATAAGTAAGAATTGTCTCAAGTAAGGGTTGGTGTGAAGGGTAAGAAACATCTTCAAATTGGTTTTAAAAAATTACACAAAGTCTTGTATGCCTGGAACACCAAACTTCATGCCTAATTTACACTCCTGCCTGCCTGGCTTCATCCCTTACTCAAGTTTAGTGTTTAAAAAAAAAAAAAACCAACATTAATTGATGTAAAGAAGTAAAGACAAAGATTCTCTGAACATTATTCCCCACTTCCATCCCCCTGAGCATCTCTCACGTAACTCTCTGCTATCAGAATTCTTAAGATTGACTCTTTCTGATCAATACAGAACTTTGAGCTGATTGTTTACCGTTAGATCCCGACTGTTGTGCTCAGAGGAACGTACCTCCTGGGCTTTTTTTGCTAATTCTCTTTCAATTTTTCTTTTCTCGATCATATCTTGTTCAATCCTGCGCTTTCTTTCTTCTTCCGTTCTTTTTCTTTCTTCTTCTTGCCTTTGCTTCTCCATTTCTGCAAACTTGCCTTTAACAGTTCCTGTGGGTGCGAAACGCACAGCTCAGCAGTGACATCCAACGCTCACCTCGTGCGTTGTGCGGCCCTTAACATCGGGCCTCTCTTACCTATTAGCTTTGGAACGTAACCTTTTTCTATTTTAGTCGATTTTACATCATCCTCTTCATCAGAGCCAAGCATTTCTTTCATCTAGTTGATGAAACACAGAAAGTAAACTGTCTGTACACCTTAAACAACTCCAACAGTACTGTCTTAAAACAACGTGAAAAGGTTTTCACGTACGATACCGAATATTAAAGTAACACAAAATATTTGCAAAGAAAATAACCTCCTGCTTTCTCCTGTTCCATTCTCTCTCTCTAACATATTGTTCTTTTCTTCTTTGCTTTTCATCTCTAGATCTCCTTTGGTTTCTTTCTTCCCTTGCTTTCTGCATAGCTTCATATTTATCCTTTACATCACCCTTGTGAAGCTTGGGCACATAGGATTTTTGGACGGGTTTAGATGAAGAAAGCAGAATCTTGGTGAAGATATAGAAGAAATGAAGATAAGAAAAAGAAAGTTGAAACAGATGGACAGAAACATTCTGATAGGTTGGATTAGAAAGAATGCAAGAACATAACACAGAAGCACGTCGGGGATTATGAACTCTGCCACTAGCTGCCATCAATTAAGCATTGTCCTATTTGTGCATAAATAGCAATAAATAGTCCAATATCCAAACAACATTTAGCACTGGATGCAAGGTTGGTTATAAGTGATGGTGATGAACAGCTACGTAACTGCGTGACCACAATTACTATGCCCTTAAAAATTAGGTGCAGATTTATACTGCTGCTTTCCATCACAAGCAGTCACCACAGAACCTCCCTACCCCTAACATTTGAAAGGGAGACCTGTAACACAATGTTTTCTTCTGCGACGCTTCAACAGCCTATATGGTATTTAAACAAACAGCATTATTTGTTCATTTAAAACTTCCAGTCCATTATAAACATTTAAAAAAGGCACGAGTCCGGTGATTTTGTGTTTCCAAGTTACTGGACTTGCCAGACTCTGGTATTGATACATCCCATGGACACTTCTTTGCCAATGCTTTACCCTCTGCGTGTCCAAACAGAGAGAGGAATTCCCACTTTTCAGAAATACTGGGACATTTTCTCTCTTTTTAGTGCAGTAACTGCAGCAGCGCTGAGAAGACTGGCTGAAAACATTCGGCGTTTCAAATTTTCCACCTAAACCAAGAGTATTTGTATTCCTGCTGTTGTTCCTGCTGCTCAGGGAGTCTACGTAGTAAAAATACTCCGAGGAGCCTAAGAACAAATTTCAGATTCCACCAAATAAGTTACATTTCCATAAGCTACTTCCAAGTGCCCTTCTGTTGTCTTAAAACAGCAGCAGTGCCAGCAGACTTCTTGTACAACTGTCTTTTGCAGTTGTTTGTAGCTACTCTTTTTTTGCAAGCACCAGTTGGCAATTACTACATTACTTTGATGACTTTAAAATGGGTACATACCTCCGTTTTCTGTGCAATGTCATTCATGGCTACTGTGGTGTGCTCTGCACCTGGTATGGTTAAGACTGCTTTCGGTTTCTACCTGAAAGAAACAGCTGTAGTTATATTCCTTTCTTTCCTCTTCAGCGCTGCTTTAACCAGCCTCCTGTAAATAAGTTTGCATGGGCTCAAATCAATGTATCACAATTTCATTTGGTCCTTTGAGGCTCCCCAGGACATGAATAGGTTCTAAGTATGCAATGGTAATTAAAAGAACAAGCTTATGATTCACTATTCATGCTCCTAACTCCCCTGTATAGTCCTAGATACCGGTTTTCAGTTTCCACTCCACACAACACAAAATAAAAACCCCAAACTTGGAGCCAAGCTCTGGCTGCTGCGTTGCAAAACTGTTGGGGTTTCTTTAATGCTCATGCTCGCAGAAAGGAACACGCTCTGCGGCTCCACTGCCCCGCTCCAGGGAGCTTGGGCTGCATCAAGTCTGCAGATTACTCAGGACAAAACTCCCCGGCCTCCTGGGGACGCTGCTGTGCCTTCAGATGGCTGATGGGAGGAAGGGTGGCCCGGAGGCTGGGGGACCTACCTGCATGTCACAGATGCAGCTGGATCTCCTGCTTGGGGGAACGCTCTCGCTTGAGTCTCGGCCAGGCTTGCAACGCTCTTGGCTCTTCACCCGATAGGGGAACACAAACTAACGCCTTCCCAAAAACTCGGTGTGCCGAGCGCCGTGCAAACAACAGACTCAAAGTAAAAGGGATAGAAAAGTAGCTTACTACTGGAAGGGACTTCTCACTTGTGCTCTAGAGGAACTGCAGTCGGGGCATTTCGCTGTATGGAAAGTTAAGTGCTCAGCAGCTCTTAGCCTTTAAGTTCTCTACCTCTGCACTGCAAACAAACGGGGGAGTTCTTACTTCAGAGAAGAGCTTTCATATAAGCTCGTCAAAAACACCCCAGTGTCACCAGTGCTCGCTGGTGCTACCGTAGCTACGCAGACTGAGGTTCTCAGATGCCTTGGGATGTTTTCCCCGACGCAGTCACAACCTACGAAGCGAGCGTTTAGCCACCGGACCCTGCCCTGATTTACAGGTGCAAACCCCTTCAAACGCAGCTTCGGTAGAGAGGTTCTGGAGAACACAGGGGGTGTTCCTTTGCAACAAAGGAGTGGGGAAAGGCACCCCCCAATCCGAGCGGACCAATTCCTCATTTGTAGACTGAGAGGAATCCAAAGCATTTCAGTTTGTCACTTCTGAACGCATGACCACAAATTGACTGGGTTAGTTCCTACGTAGACTGTTTCAAAATAGCAACAGCCCGTTAACATTCCGCTGTGTCTAGGAAGGCAGATAACTTCACTAGCATTCTCGTGGTCCCAGGGCCCCTATCCGCTTTAATACCCATTTCCATATTGTGCAGCTGGCTTTGCTCATCTTCGTAAGCTTTAGCTTACTTCAGACCTGCACCTACAATCCCCGTTGTGACCCTTAACAATAGGTAAAATCTTTTGACTTCCACATTTTTCTAAGCAGGTCTTCCAGTAAATTCTTCTCCGTTCTTTTGCTACTCTGCTAATTTCTTCTTCTTCCCTACCTGCGGCCGACAGACATCGGCCTCGTGCTTAAAATACAGAAGCTGAATCGGAAAGCAAAGGAACGCCCCGCGCTGGAGCGGTTTACGCGCTGAAGCAGCCTGGGACACAGAGACCTTCTGGCCTTCACACAGGGCTGGAGCAGACAATGTTCCAGTCCAACAAGTTGCGTGTCTTCAAGATGGCAGATGCATTTCTGCCCTTTGGAATGCTGCCATATCTGCTATTACTTTAGGCTACTTTCCAGCTCTTTGGCATCACTAACTCTTAATATGCTTGAAGGTTAGCCAGCTGGCTCCAAGATATTTTGCATCTGCAAGTCATCCTACCTCCACCTTTGATGCTAAAAGATATGGATATAAAGCAGTGGGGCATTACTAAACATGACACCACCCGTGCCTGCACTTTCCTCCCTCTCTGTGGCAGTTAAACCTCGAGCAGGAACAGCAGCAGGACCTTGCCTTGGGCACCCTGCAAGGCAGAGAGGCGATTTCCTACAGAGACAATGCAGAATCTTGAGGGAAAAAAAGCACTCCTTGACTTTGGGCTTGGGTCTGCGAGGCAGCGACCACTGCTTCGCCAACAGCAGCAGGCTGAAGCTCCTTTGCATCTGCTGTAGAACGAGAGGGTCCTCACCTGAGCACACCGAGGTGGCCAAGTCAAGAAGTCCTGACATCTACAAATCGCGGAAGAACGGTGCCTTCATCGTCTGACAATGGCTTTGCACAAACTACGTGGTAATAAATTTTCCAACCCAAGAAACCTTGCCCTACTAAGTCCCTTTTGAGATGAACTGGTTGGATAGATGCAAAAATATCTTTTCTGGTGTTGTAGCAAGAATGTTTGCACAGAGCTCACCTAATACAAGCAATACTTACTCTTTGAGGCAACACAGGTCTACTTGTATATGTAGTTACTTCAGAAGAGATTTGTTCTCCTATTATGAAGCTGTCCAGTCTGAAGATTGTTTCATCTTTTGCTTCCTGAGATCAGTGTATCTCAAGAAGAGCTGAGAGAGCTCCTCCCGGAGGCTCTCCACTCAAACCCCCCAGATTATAACATGGAATAGAACCATGATCAAAAGATGGATTCATCTTACTAGACTTTGCTGTGCCTCTCCAGTCCCAGCACTCTAGCAGCCTGACGCTACTCTTAGGGCTTTTTTTCCTAGAAGAGAAATTTAACCTACGATCTTTGATCAATGGTCCCACCTCTGGAACTGAACAGAAGAGAAAACACCACCGTGAGAATGACTTGACGGGCTGCAGTGCAAAGGGTCGTTCTAAAAAGCTTCAAGTGAAAATTTAGTACCAGACCAGTAACGTGTAGGAAAGTAGGCAATAGATTAGAATGAAAAAATAGCGGAGTTACTGTTTTCAAGCATCTGGTTTGCTGCAAATGTGTCAGCTGTCGCCTCCGGTGTGTCTTGATTTGTTACGATCATAGCACCTTCACTTTTCATGGAGACTCCCTAAAAACCTTCCTTTAGGCAAAATGGTCAAAGTTAACAAAGAAAACCATTAAGGGGATGCAGAAGGTTTGATGGCTCATGAGTCCCCAAACCCATCCCCTTCAATTTTAATTAATTTCCATTTCTGGAAGGAGGTCAGAGTCCTCAATGGATAAACAACACAAAATGTTGTGCAGCTTTAACCAGTTAAAAACACAAAACAAAACAAATCTCCCGTAAATAATAAAGCTCCCCTTTAGCAGAAATTCTCGATGATCAGTGGAGTGACTGACGGCCTCACACGATACACAGAAAAAATACCAAATCTTCCTGAACTGAATACTACTCTTTACACCAGGGGTATGAAAAAAAAGGTCTAGCTCCTGTGTGTTCTCTCCTCCCTGCTCGGGAGGCCCCCCTGCTGTCCTACGGCCACCGCGAGTTATAAATAAGCCCTTCACACACAGTCTAAGTTACGTTCACCATCTGTCTCCTCTTTGTGATCTCCTCGCAGGAAAGGCTCCATTATACAAGAAAACCACCTTGTGAGAGCTGGAAACTCGCTCCTTGCGGCCAGAGCACTTCGGAGAGGAACACACAGCCCACAGGGTGAAAATGCTTCACGAAATATTCACTAAAACTGAAATGAGGAAGGGGAAAAGAGAACGATGATCATCAGTTATATCCCTGGTGTAACTCGGCTGGAGTGACACCACCACTTGTACCAAATTACAGATACTGAAGCAGACACTAAAATTATCGTGCACAGGGGAAGATCCTAAACTGGCACAAACCATCATCAGCTGAACTGGCACAGAGCCTCAGCTCCCAGTGAGTCACGGCAATGAACACCACCCGGGCTCACCTTCATATTCTCTTAAACACACAAAAAAAAGCTCCTTCCGCTCGCTTATATTTCCTTCGTTAAGTTTGGTAATTAAAAGACTAGAGCTCTTACCAACTGTTAACCCAGGTAACTCGATTTCATACCCAAGCTCTTCCCCAAGCTTTGAATTTATTTCATTTCCACCTTTATCAGGTGTCTCCTGTTACAGCCCCTGCGATGTGATGTCATTTGTAAAAACATCCAGCATGAAGGATTTTGTCTGTGCCCGTTTCTGTAGCTCTAAATACCCCCCGTGTGACGGTGCCACGCACTCCAACTGCGGCGTTAAAAAAATTAAATCACCTTTCTTTGTAGCAAACGTTTGTCCATTAATTCCTTACTCTCCTCAGGTACTATTATGGGGTACATAGGCTCCAGCACAAACAAAGTGGGGGGGCTGAGACTGCTCTGTTAACGGGGGGAAGCCCTGCTGAGATCTTCTGGCCCACAATTTCACGTTCCAAGATACCTGCTAATCCTAATCATGGGTAGCAATAAATTGTCACCTAAGGTCCCTCAGATAAAGCTCAGCGTATTTTGCCCCATCCCATAGTTCCTCCATTCCCCCCGTGTCACAAGGGCTGAAGAGAAACAGTAGGATTCGAGCTCAGCTCTTACTGACTTCACTGTCAGGACTCGAGAGCTCAGGGTACTGAAATAGCTGGGATAAAACCCTAGACATAAAGGAACACTGCACCTTCCTTCTTCCCTTCCCTGGTAAGGGGGCACTGTCTCTCTGAAATCCTCACGGGCAACTCAGACCGAACACGGTGGTGGTCCCTGTAGCCACGCTGCGCCTCTGCCACAAAGGAGAGGTCGTCTGGCTTCCCGGGGAAAAGCTGCTGCTTCCTCTTGACCAACTCTACGGTGCTGGCAGTGCTGACGCCCGTGACAAACGGATCACGGGTAGAACCTTCATCCGAGCGGGTACGGCTGCCGTCAGTGCACAGCAAAGGGTGACTCCTACTGCCTCCTGCCTGCCCCCACCATCACCAACCTGCACCTCCCTTATCCCACGGCTTGCTTCTAGAGAGCCCAGCACGGAGCTGTTCCTCGTTAGAGGAGTTTCAGAGCTGGATCCCCACGTATGGTAAAAGTCTTTCACTGAAGAAGCTACTCCTTTAAAACATCCCAAAGGCAGTTAGACCATCATAAACCATCTACCCAGTTCTTGCCTCTCGCTGGACAGTGCTGTCTGGTACACACACGAGACCTACTCTCATGCTTCCCTACGTCCCTTAATGCAGTCGGTCCTCTTAGAGGACTAATAACTTTTTTACAGCTTCATGCAACTGAGCATTTTCCTACCGCATCCCAGGTTCGTTAGGAGCGCAGATCTGAGGCTGCGAGCGCCATGTTTTCTGGCCTGACACTACTTGATTAATTTTCAAAATACCTTTACACCGAAGATGCTTTGTTTGTTTTCCTGCAGATACTGTGTTAGCAGGAGCTCTAATTTACCCAAGCCGAGCACGACAGTAACTAGCTGCTAGGCTGTCCCGGAACCCTGGTGTTTTCTCCCCAGCCCCGCTGCCTTAACGGCCACCGCTTGAGGATGATGCGCAACCTGCGACGGCGGCCAGCGCGCCCCTGCTGCTGAAGGGGGGTTCAGCTGGTGCGGATGTCGTGGGGAGAAATGTGGTTTGGGAGTGTAAGGGACCGGGAGGCAGACTCGCTACGGACGTGTGTGTCCCCCGCCCCGCATCTCCCCGCGTGTTGCGCCAGCACCGAAACCGCCCGGCGACCGACGGCTTCAGCTCCGAGCTTGCCCGGAGGGGCAAGTGGAAGCCTCACAAGCCCCACCTGCGGTCGTTTCGTTTAAACTCAGCTGCGAGCCGCAGCTGTGGCGGGCGCAGCTCCGCGCCCTTGGCCAGCCGCTGAGCCCCGGGCCGTGCGGGGCTCCCCGCTCGGCCGCCCCCGGGGAGCCCTCGCTCGGCACAGCCCGTTACCGCCCCCGGGCGCTGCCACCCGAGCCCAGGGGGCCTTGGCGGGACAGCGCTGCCAGGAGGGCTGCTTCTCCCGACGGATCTCCGCGCTGCCGCTCGGCCCGGCCACCCCCGGCGGGAACGGGCTGCCGGAGCTGTGAGGGGGCGGGCGGCCGAGCGGGCTCACGGGCGGCGGAAGCAGACGCCGCTCCCGCAGCGGCTCCGGCCGGAGGGCAGCGGGCTGGGCAGGCAGCCCGGGCCCCGCCGCATGACGAGGGAGTGGGGCAGCAAAGGGGGAACGAGCGCGGGCCGGGCCGTGTACAGCAGGGAGCGACGCGAGGCGGCGCGGCAGAGCCCCCCGCTTCCCCCGAGCCCGCTCTCGCCGCCGGCGAGCGGCTCTTACCTGTGAGCGCTGCCCCGCCGCTGCGTCTCGACGCGGTCCCGGCGGGCGGGCTGGCGGCTGCGGAGCGCCCCTTGGCTGCGGCTGCCGCTTCGACGCTGCAACTTTCCATAAAAGTCGCGACGCGCGGCCGGCGCCCGCATTCCAAGCGAGCCCCGCGACGCAGCAGCTGGCCCGGCCCGGCCCGGCTCGGCCCCCGGCCCCGCGGCGCGGCTCGGCACGCCATGCCCGGCCCCTCGCCGCGGCGGGGGGCGCAGCCCAGCCAACCCTCCCCCCCCCAACCCCGGCTGCGGACAGCCGCCCGGGCCAACAGGCTTATTTTGGCCTGGAAGCACCACGGAGCTATAAATAACCGCGGCAGGGATGCCGCTCCTCGGCCAGCGAAGTAGTCCCTGCCGCGAAGCAGCGGGTGGAGGGGACGAGGAGCCGCCGCCCCGAAGCCTCCGCCACCCGCGGCTGCGGCTCCGTCTCCCCGGCTTTTTCCCGGCCTCCGGTCGCGGCAGCAGCTCCCACTCACCGCGGACCGAGGCAGAGCCGGCGAGAGGCCGGGCAGCGAGCGCTCCACTGCCGCCAGTTCCTGTCCTGCCAGCGGCGGGGGGTTTATACCTACGGTGGTCCGGCCCGAGGTCGTTTATATGGTACATGGGGAGCGATCACCTAATAATAGCAAGGTGACGGGTGGCTGATGGAGCGGCGAGGAGCCGAGCTGCTGCCAGCGCCGCGAGAGGGGGAGCGAGCTGGCGTTAGAGCAGCGCCTTTCTCTGGAAACTTTACAGAGGCAGGAACACGATTTTATTCCATCCGAACGCATTCCTTTTCCTGCTTACAGACGACTCGTTTCCTACATGTTCAATGGCACGGTCTCCCGTGCAGAACTGGTTTGAGGTTTTTTTTGTCCTGTCTCCCTGGAGCCGAACTTTTCCCTGGGCTGTCGCTATTCGGACAATAAGGGCGCGACTTTAGGCTCTGCAAGTCCGAACAAGGGCCGTCGGGGTTGAAACACAAAATGCATTTGTGTTTTGAAGGGCAGCGCAGGAGCCTTCCCCCGGTGCCACCCGCGGGGCAGCTGCACTCGCGGTTCTGAAGCACAGGCTCCAGTTAAGGCTGGGCTTTAGCCCCTCGGAGAAATGGGTTTTCAGCTATAAAACCAATTTTGGCAGATAAGAGCATAATTACATTGCCCTTTTCCTCATGTACGTAATGGATTTTGTAATAGTTGGGTTTGTGCTGGATTTCAAGGAGCAGATTCCAATCTCACACTGACTAGCTGCTATCAAACCCGCCCTACTAAATAATTCTGCCTTGGATTTCAAGAATTGAGCAAACTCACCTTTTAGCTACAGTTATACAAGCAACAGTTGTCTCACTGAAATACTTTATTTCATCTACAGGGCTGCAGTTCATTCAGACAACGCAAAGCTCACATGGTCTCTTACCCTGACGCTTGATTTGACATGTTTAGCTTGACAGAAACCAAAGACTACAAAAGCCAAGTAGAATGATCATTAAGAACGCATTAGAAGGGAGATTATTATTACAACCAAGTCACAAATGAGATAAATATTTGATTCTGGTGTAATCCCAACCCATTCAACATTTCTGATCTTGGGAGGGGGGTTATGGCAGATGAGGATGGCTTTGAAATTGTCCTGAGTAGGGCAAGTGGCATTCAGAGCTGGCTAAGCATTTAGAGGCGAGTCCAAAAGGAGCCAGAGGAGATGAAAAGCCCACCTGCAGCTACTTGTGCATTTCTCTCTTCCCTTCTCCCCCCTCTCTCTCCCTTTCTTAATTATTTCTGAATCAAGTATTTGTCAGTGGCATCTTCCAGCAACCAGGTAGTGTAATTCCTGCTTTGGAGGGGAAATGCATCAGCTCATTTCCAGCCCGAGTGTAGGGCCTGTGGAGAGCTCTACCCTGTGCATCAGGTGCTCCTGTTGTAAAGGGAGAGATTTGTTCAAGCCAGACAGTAACGGGTTCTTACCCCTTTCCTAAATACTTTGGGTCCCCCTTTTCCCCTCTTACAAACCTTCCTCTTTTGACAGACTAGTGACTTTTGAGTGATCTGGAAACATTCGTAATCCCCTGTGCAACACTTCTGCTCTTTCTTCGACAGCTTTTTAGAAATAATATGAAAATGGCTCCCTGAAGTACCCCTTTTACCTCTGTGAGACAGTGAAGTTCTGGTTTTTCTGTGAGGAAAGGCCTCTTTTTTTCCCCCGCCGCAGACAGCTTCCTTTGACACACTGCAACCTCCGGGTGGTACCTTTGCTGGGGATCTTTTGCTGTTACTTCTCTTTCCAGCCCTTCTTATTGATTGATTCCAAACCCAACACGACTTCCTGTACAACAGCTGCAACACTGCCACGGCCTTTCACTCACAGACTTGCAAAAAAGCTGCCAAAAGACCCTTTGGAGCAGAGGAGGAGGCTTAAGCTAAGTAAGGATGGGTGAACGAAACCTTCACAGTCCAGTATTGAAGGCACTGCAGAGGAAAGAGAAAACCCCAAAGCATGGAGTATGGTGCCAAGTGCAGGCATTCCAGTGGTGGAAACGGGCCAAGAGCAGCATTGGGGATTTCTGGTTTATTATACATAGAAGTATATATTTTTATTATCGGTATTTTTAATCGACTACAATCAGTTGGCATTTCACACAAATTGTATGACACATTTGCATCCTTTTTGTATTTATCCAATGGGTACAACAAAGGAGGAAAACATCAGCTTCAAGTAAAAGCTACGGAATGGCACGAGACTTCCTTTTCAAGTATCGGTTTGGGTTCCAGTTGCAAAAAGAAGTTGAAATGTTTCTAATCAAAGTTTGGTTTCAATAGATTTTAACAACATGCGTCTCAAGTATCTGAATATTCAGAATTACTCTGCGAGTGCTTAGTCTGTATTACATGACACAAGAGAGACTCCCAGGGCTGGCTTTGTGTGGCAAAGCATACCTAGGTGTAGTTTGAGAGCCGAAGCTAACTATGAAACACAGTTCACAGAAATGCAAAGGTTACAGATGATTGTTATTTCTTACCGCTAGCACGGGGAAAAAAAACGTTACTGCAGGTTCCCTTGTGCCTCCTGACTCTGCTGTGCTCCTGCCTACAGTTCCACAGGGTTCCATATCCCGAGCCACAGTTCTGCATTGCACAGAAAGGGCCACAATTGCTTAAATTTCCACTTAGACACCCACCTGACTTCCTACAAGGAAGGGAGGAAGACAGAAATGCTTTTAATTACAAAACACCACCTTCGATTCTGGTTTCCCCATTAACAAATCTCCTCATGAAATCCTTATCTAGAAACATCTTTAGAAGTGCTACAGAAACTGAGAATGGTACCAGTTCATTTACCACCACCCTGTGAAGCGCAACGCTTGTAGGAAAAGGAAAAAACTTTAAATTACTTGAAGCTAGCATAGCTCTGGGAATAGAAAGAGCTGCTCTCGAACACCTTCGTGAGGGTTAGGTATTTTTAAACAAAATGAAGTTAAAAGAATAAAATAAATAAATGCATACTGTCAATCATTCCTGCCCCAACGGTGCCCCCACTTCCCGCACGGCTCTGTCGCACGGAAGGGCTGCTGGGGCCCACGCAGGTGGCATCACAGGGCAGTGGCAGTGCTTCGGTGAGCGCGGTCACTTCACGGCGTGTGTCACACGACTCGGAGGCTGCAGAGCCCCCCGCTGCAACACCTTCTAGATCTAGACACAGAATGACCCGAGGACTCTGTAATGCACATTCTGTACTATAAGCCTTTAAAGAAAACGACTCCGTCAGCTTCGCTTACCAATTATCTGTGCAAAGGTCCAGTATTTCCTACATAAACTTTACCCAAACATTACAGATAAAAGCGCTTTGGGAGACATCAAATATAAATAAGGTGAGAGCCGAGCTGCAGTCTGAATTTAGATATATACAACACTATGCTCACCAGTTCTTTTTGGGGATGTAGGTTTCACCTCCCTGAGTCCTTCCCATCCTTAGCGACACGATGAGACTTTCAGAAGCTTGCTCAGTGGCAGCAATGACACCTTCAGCCTTAGAGGGAAAGGTGGGAAGGAGCACATCGAAGCACCCTCCCTTTCATCTGCGGTGACTTTAAGCCTACTGTACTTTTGCTTCTAAGAGCCCACTGGTCATCACATGCCCGTGAGCACTTACGCAAGCACTGACATGTCTCAGGGAATCTGCTCCAAGATAGGCCATTAAAAGTTCAGTGTGTCGGATTAATAATTGCATAAGATCTTCAGCCAAACTCTCCATGGTTGAGTATCTCACCTTTTCAAAATCAAAAATGTCTTTGAGGAAGAAAAGCACTTGATCCTAGTCAGGGGGGGAAATAAAACAGCGATCAGGAAAAACTTATATTCACTTACAGGAAGAAAAAACCCCAAAGTCTGCAATGCTAGCTGTTTGTTTTACACATGTCCTAAAAACTTCCATTTCTTATCATTTGTGTATCCTTTTGGTGCTAAGATAGAAGTGCACTACAGCAGACATGGCAAAACAGTTCTGGGCTTAAAAAATAAGTTACTATTTCATATTAATGTTTATTTTCATGGTTTCTTGCCATTAACTCGATCTTAGGAGAATGCAAATGGATGTCTATAAATAAGATTCTCATTTCTTTTAATCTGGAAGATATTTTGGGGTTTAATTAAGTGAAGTAGTAACTGACAAAGTTGCAAACCTTGAAGAAGCAGCATAGGTCATAAAGGGAATTTCTAGGGCCCAAAAAGCCCCACGCCAAAACAGGGCTGATGTGTTCACATATAGCGTAGAAATGTGCAAAAAATCCATCAGGCACCTAGTGATGCAAAAGAAAAGTTACACAGTAAATTTAGTATAAATCCCTATTCCATAAAATTAAGTCTTCAGAAAAGCCTAAAACACCTACTACCTTAGGGCTGTGGTAACTTGAACTCCTTGAAGTTACAGAGCAACTGTACCAAACGAGCGCCGGGATTATTTCTTTTAGAAAAGGTTTTTACTTCAGGGGTACTTTGTATCTTAAATATTTTAAGCTTAATAGGCATGAGCCTTAAAAGATCATGAACAATCTACTGACTCCAACAGGACAGCTCAGATCCCTTTACTCAGCTGTTCCTCTTTCAGTCCCTACACGCTACGTAGGGCTGAAAGTTGCAAGAAAAGGAAGCAAACGGCAGAGTTTTGAATGGAAGGTGTGGATTTTTTTTCCAAGAACCCATCTTTAAGTCTAAAGAAAAACATAACAGACCTGTGATTGTCCATCCTGTTGTTGTTTTTACAACCTAAAGGCGCTCAAGAAATACAAGTTTAGCTACTGTATATGAGTGTATGTGCACACAGTGTATCGTGTATTTGATATACTCAAACATACATTTACTGCTGTTGTAAAATTATAAATGGATCAAACAATAAAAATAGAAAGTAATCATAAATTTAAACATAAAATGCCACAAAGAACTGCCCATAAACAAATAATGGTAACTGAGGATACTCTGCAAAACACCAACTGCTGCTGGCAGCGACTGTTTTGGGGTTTGGGGTTTTTTTTTAATGATGAAACATGTCTTTAGCAGTTAGGAGTCACCTAAACAGCTATTCTCAGGTGCAGAGAGAGCTGCCAGTGCCAGTAACTTGAGCAGAGATTCCTCACCTGCAGTATGCAAACCCACTTCCAACGGCTACGGGTGTCCCGCAGCGAGCCTCAGCTCTGCTTCTGGACCAGCTACTACAGAGATGGGGCATTTGCCTCCTTAGGGTCTAATAAAATCCTCCGAAGGTGGAAATAAGGAGCTGCTGGTGCAGAGTTCTACTCTGAAATCTGCAGAGTTCCTTCCCGGGGAGGTCAGGATGCAGCAGCAGGGATGAGGGAGGAGGCTGCAATACAATTCCGGCGGCGGGCGAGGGAGATGGTGCTTCAGGTAGCTTAAAGGAGAGGACTGGATTTTATGCAGCCGTGGAGATGATGGAGGGAAATGGGGTTGAGAATCCCAGCGTAAGCAGGACCTTGGTCTGTAAAAGTCTCGAGGTACGCGAGTGGGGCCAGAAGTCACAGAAATTACTGTCCCTACTGTTGACTGGACCTAAACTGGGTTGCAAATATTTCAGCTTAAGACTTTTGGTTTTGCTAAGAACCTGATATGAGGGCCCCCTGAGCTAAACTTCCACAACTGGCATTCTCTTGTCTAAACTAAGGTGTCTACAGGATTAAGGCTTGACCTCTGATTTCTTTTCCCAAAGCTACAGAACAAAACTTTGAATTCTTCGGAGCCGATCAGTGACTTTAGTCCTCATAATTTGCAAGGCAACTTACCTTCATTTGCTGTCTTTTTTGCTTCAGTACTGACCAACAGCTTGAAGCCACAGCCTAAATGTAAGGGGAAAAAAAAATAAATAAAAAGACCCAAACCCTGTGTAATTTCACTGTAAAAGAAGTTATTTTTCACCTCAAAAGAAGTTATCTGCAGAATACTGTATTTTCCTATTTTGGGGGCTTGCACTTTCTCTGGTTTCAGTGTTGTGATTATCAACTGCTGTTTTGCAGTTTAGGTTCAAATGACTGATTTTATACGTAGGTTGCATTTGTCATTTCCAGATCTTACTTTGCAACATTTTCTTCAGGTTAATTTAAATACAATTTGGCATCCTTGAATAATTTCACAGTTGCACATTAGCAGATTTCACTGGGTTTAACTGAGGACTAGTTTCTCATACACCAAAGTGTGTGCTCAGACAGAAGTAACTATTTTAGATATCAAGTAGCATGTGAACACATTGAAATCTCCATTTCAGCAAAAACATTCTTGCAATAGCTTCAGATTCAGCTAAGGAGTTTTGTCCAAATATGGACCTGTGAAATACAATATACTGCTATCTGTTCTAGGCTTTTTCCCTCATAGCTTGGAGCTATCCTCATCTCATTCTCCTTCAGTACTGCAAGATAGTTTACTGCTCACAAAACACAATGTTATCACCAAACCACAAAAATAAACAGGGGCATGTTACCTCTTTTTTTTTTTTTTTAGAGGGAATATTCAATTGAAGAGACAGAACTAAAAGGAAAAGTGGCAGTTTATAGATGTAAATGGATGAAATGACAGTATCTCTACCAGCTGACCACGGCAGGAGCCTGCAGGTCTGTAGCAGAGGGGTGAGATCTATTTGACAAATAAACAGACACATCTTAAAAGGTGTGAAATGTCATCACCATCATCTGAATGGCTGTACTGCATTAATTTACTTTTGTTGGCTTGCAGCTTTGTGCCTTCTTGCAAAATCTCTGGTATGTGAAACAAATCCTGTAGCAAAGATGTGGCTAACAGAAGCTTCCCTTCAAAAATGCTACTTCCTCAGAGAAAACTCATTTTTGCAGGACAAGTTCAAGTATTTTCTCCAACATGTGCAATCATTCTATATATTCTGGGCCCAGAGTTGTAGCTTTTAAATTGTTCTTATGAAAATCTTGGTAATAGAATCCCAATGTTTTTCGTTTCTGAGGCATATTTTGGGTACATCTTGGTTACATTGGGAGCTGAATTAAGACTTTACGATGAAGGACGGTGTAGTTTCTTTGCTTCAGAATTAATGCTATTATCAAGACAACTTACAGGGTCTTTGTCCTGCAGATGAGGGATTTATTTATTTATTTATTTATTTTTATCGGGCTTTGAGAAAATAAAGCACAGACCTTCAGAAGAACAGTTCTGGCACTACAGCAATTTTATATCAATATGGTCACATCAATGTTCTGTTTATCACACCATCTATTTATTGTAAGGTACTCCAGAGTAAGGACTATGAAAACTACCCAGCAATACTTACTGTTTCTTTAAAAGAGGAGTTTAGCCAGCGGTTATTTACTACATTCTGTATAGATATTGGTGGATTTTCTAAATCTTCAAAAGAATCCATTAATATGAAGTCCAGAACAACATCATAAAAATTCAGGTTTTTCACCTATATTAAATCAGAATACAATGTAAGTAACCTGGTTTCGCTTTCAGCAGTGGAACTCAGCATGCACCACATTCTAACTCTGTATTAACATGCAGATTTAGAACTGTTTTTAATGAATATTAAAGATACTTTGTCAGTAAAGGAGAAGTTAAAAGGTTATGTGCATTCTGGTACTGAACTGGAGTGGTAGATGCCATTTCTCAGCAACCTAAACAAAAAGAGTGGCCTTTCCCACAATAATGAACTGTAAAAATTTATTTGTAGATGTTACAAGGTTGCATAAGTAAAAGCACTTCTCAGGAATTCAGACTCACTCCTCTAGCAGCGAGTTCCATTTCAGTGTTATCCCAGTGATCCGTTTGTTCCAAAAAATGTATCATTTCATCAAAGACATCTTCAAATTTCTTTGGATTCTGTAAAGAAAAAGCAATGAGTATCAAGGCAACTTAACAAGAGAGAAGGCTTATTTACACTGGAAACTAAATTCTTATAGAAGTTACATTAAGAATAAAGCATTAGCTAAAAAAGGCTTTTACCTTCCGTGCTCTCACAATTAACGCGGACAAAATTTTTCTTCCACTTTCAGCAAGAAATATTCTGTTTGCTGTTTCTGAAAGAATTATCTAGAACAGGTTTCAGAAAAATAGAGATGTATTCAGTCCCGTGTTACACTGACCCCAAACACTTCCATCACATTTAGCAGAATTATAACCACTTGTACAGTAAGCAAGCTCCCAATAAGCCTTTGGTGCAAAGGTTCCAGAGCTAATCACAACGTTGAGATACACATCTCAAATACATCCCACTTCAGAATTATAGAGATCTAAAAGCAACAGAGAATATTTAATTACAGAATATGTTATAAAAATGCTTGAACATCGAGTTTCAATGCCATGTACTTTAGGCTTAACGAGACAGAGAGACAAATCACTCTCCTTCCTATTTACCTGAAAAGCTTGTCGAATACAATGAAGCTTGGCAAGGAAGTCACTGTCTCCTAGACATTCAAACATCTCAGTCCTATATAAAAGAGGAAAGATTTCAAAGACCATTAAAAAAAAGCACAAGAAAATTCACCCAAGTCCAATTCCTAGAAAAAATACCTACTGTAAGTGACTGCTAAAACACGAGTTCTACACAGAATACTCCAACTTTCATTCTTGCTTCTCTTGGAACTAATTAAGTAGATGTAAATGGATACCTTAACACTCGGGAGTAAATTTTGCCTTCTTCTGCCAAGTGCATAGCTTCTTCATACAACGGGCAGTGGCAGAGGGAATCCAGACCACACGTACTCCGAATATCTCTGTGCTCTGTAAGCTGAAAAAAAGTTTATGAAGTTTATTAAAGAGCTTGCTAACATAATTTTTGTCATTAAAGAAGTGTTTCTGATGTTCTGCTGCAGGAGGTATCCTTCTCTATATCTGCTGAAAACAGAGGGGAAACACTCAACTAGTAAACAGGAGAGAAATCCCACTTTATTAACAAGGTTGTTACTTCATAACTTTTAAAATCTGAAAGCTACAGTTTCAGGTTTCAAAAGTTTCATTAATAAATGGAAGCAGCTTTAGCTTGTTTATAATCTACCCAGTTTAGTGGGTCTCAAAACTGTTTAAATTGTCAGGACACAAAATACAGAATGATTGCATCATGCAAATCTCTAGGAAGCTGGAAATAGTAACATCCTCCCATTTGTGTTTTTATTTCACTGGTAAATGTGTCTGCTAGTTACCAAAGTGTACTGTACAAAGCATGAGCATCCAGCATTTCGCTGCAGGCGACCAAAAAGGTTTTCATTACTGAGTTTTAATTCTGTGGTTACCATACAAATTAATCAGAACTCATAGACTATTTTAGAGCAAGAAAAAAAGAAAAACAGATTAACAAATCAAAGCACATAAGTAACACAGAGAACTTCTCTCATATTTAATCCACAAAACAACAGCTAGCTACAATTTCCACTACAAACATTACATCATGTTATTAACTATCCAAAAAAAACCCCAAACCAGAAAGGCTTACACATCCTTCAGTTAGATTAATGACCAGAAAATTAATTCTAACCCTTTTTTTTAAGCTTTTTTTTTTTTTTTCTTCAAGATTTCAGTACAGAGCTGGTGTTCTGACACGTGTCACACACGTATTTATTTGCTGGAACTTACACTGATGTTTTGAAACACTTATACCAGTATCCTTTTACTGTAAGCAAACACAGACAATTCCTTTCATAAAATTGTCAGGTTCCATTGTTTGGATTTTTGGGTATTTTGTTCCATTGTTTGGATATTTCTATACAGTGTTCTATAGGCTTCTTGAATTGAGACTCAAGTGACAAGATAATAGCTGGGAGAGAAGTGAAGGAATAAAAGTGTTAAGGTCAACAAAATGCTTTATTTAAATGAGTAATATATGCCTATTTACATTTACAGCTATTAAGACCAAAGTTTTTATTCCAATTTAACAATATTAGTCATAGCACTAAACTGTGTCTTGGATTCTCTAATCTGAAAAGCCCACTTGGAAGTTTATGTTCTTATTAAACAAAGGAAGCCACACAGCTTTTAATTGAAAATACATAGGACGGAGTAATTTAACCACCTGGAAGAAACAGGAATACATTGATTTCTTTCAGGTATAAGAAATCAGTATACACACAGACACACCTAGACATACATCTATACACACGTGTAGATATAGTGTAATAGTTGGAACAGGTATAAAGAAGAAAAAGTCTTTACTCCAGTTTGCTTTCCTACATTATGATTAAGAAAGTATGAACTGTGGAACAACACATAGATATTTTCCAAATGAAAGACCACAACAGAACACAGATAAGCTTACTAATTTATTTCTTACCTGATCCAGCTATTACTGAAGCCATGAAACATTCCATTTACTCTATTTCATTTGCAAAGCTTGAGAAGAAACAGGTTGTGAACACAGTATGTACTTTGTAAACAGCTGCCCTCTCGGGGAGGTATAATTTCTGTGGTAAAAGGGAGTATATTAGCTTTCTCTAGTCAACTTCAGGCAAATCACCTCCTTCAGATCTTTAGGCAAACTGACTGAATTCAGACTTGTGCAGTTAGATGCAGGTAATCTCCATCTGCTGCCAGCAAGCCTGACATGGTAACACCTTTAGCATATGAAGATGCCTGAGCATAGGCTCTGTGGTTACAGGTTAGCACCTGACAGCTGGGAGTTGGGTGAGGCCCTTGATTAGATTTAGCTTTTTTTTTTTTTAAAAAAAAACAGAACAAAATACCAACTTCCTCTCATGCTAACAGATGAAATAAAATAGCTGTGTTACTGTTGTACTGTGTATCACTGAGCTCAAACCAAGCAGTCAAGTCAGCAGGCTACTAAGCAGGAGAGAAGGGTGTAACTGTTGAAGATGGTTTTGATTACAGATCAAAGTTAATTCCAACTAATAACATTTGGAAAGGGGGTGCAAATTCCTCCATCGGTGACTTCTTTTAGCATGCAAAAAGAGGAGGGGAGAAAAACCAGAACAAATCGAAAACCAGAAGCTAAAATGACCTCTTGAGTTCAACTAAAACCGGTGATTTCCAGACGAGCTTTGAAGCTGCATCACACTGCTCCCAGAGCCATCGTGGGGTTTCTTTGGATGCTTTCTAGTACTTAAAAATATATTTATATAGGAAGATTTATATGTAGATAAAAATGATAGACATGTAACATACAGTATTATATAAATGGTCTTGCAGACATTCTGTAATGGCCTTGCTTTCTGAGATGAAATAAGGTGAAAGCCTGCCTATGAAAACATCCTGGTTCAAAATCGTGTTAGCTGAAGATGCTCTGAACATGTGTTAGCTGAAGATGCTCTGAACATGCATCCACATCTCTAACATAGCAGAGTCCAGCTATTAGAAGAATGGACAAATCACACACAAAGTTTAACAACATGCAGAGCTTACAACATTTTCTAGGTAAGAACTTCAAGCTGACATCAAAAGAAAAATGAACTCTTTGTTTTGAAGCCTTCCAAGGACTGGTTGCTTTTGAGGAAAAGAGGGGAGAGAAAGGTTAGTTTTAAATGAGATGATTCACTACAACTACCTGGCATGCATTCATGGTATGGATTCAGGTACCTGCTTTTTACCCCCTTATGTACCCGTGCACCGTGTAACTTTCCTCAACAGTATTGATCAGAAGTGAGCAGAAAGCACCAGCATCCCCCATCTTGTCATCACAGGTGAGCTGGACTCTTGAAAGCTCCTGGAGTCCTCTCTTGCCACTCCACAGTGAACACTTGTCTGCACAGCCTCTTTCTCCACGTGTTCTAAGACTATAAATAAGAGGCTCCTCCGTACCTCTTGAAGTTGTTAGAATAGGGAGCTCCTTACAATTTGCTACTACAGGCCTGCTGTACTGCATTAGTTTGCAAGGCAAGACAATCCACACCAGGTGGGACAGATGACATGAACATGGAGGAAGTGACCAGGATGAGAACAGTAAGGCCTGAGAAGATCAGATTAGTGACTCCTGAAGGCACTCGGAACACAGGAGGGCATGTCTCTGATTTTTGTGATGAAACGGGGGATGTGGGGGGGAAGAAACCAAACCAAACATCTCACTTAAAAATGCTGTAGGAATACACTTCACAATTACTTGTTATTTCAGGAGAGGAATAAAACATTTATCTGGAAACCAGGAGAAAGGTAACCCTGCCTTTCAGGGACAGGGCTCTTTGAGCACTTTCTGAATCTAAAATTCAACTTTAGTCAGTGTGAAGGTTTTGGTGACACATAGAAATAACTGTATGGAGACTGGTGTTCTTTCCCTGTTACCAAAGCCTGCTACTTCCTGCACTGTTTAGTTTCATTAGGTCTGAACTGAGAAAATTCCAACCTTAGTAAAGGGTTTACTAAGAAAAAAAAAAAAAAAAAAAAGAGCAGCTAAGGTTTTATTTAGAAGTCTAAAGGATGTCCTAGGCTTTGGACTGAGCTAACATTTTAATAAAGACAGCAAAGCTTATTGGATTCAGTTCTAGTCAAAATAAGAGATGACAAATGCACGTGTACTGCCAAAGGAGGGGCAGCAACAGAGCTCGTTGTCAGGGAGAGCAGCAAAAAGCTTCTATTAGCCAGGAAAGAGAGGGTGGAGACCTTTATCTGGAGCACTCACTGCCCCACTCTTGCCAAAGGTGGTAGCTGTTTCAATCACACAGTAGGTAACACAGCAAGGGAATGAAAATGATACTAAACTCTCAGAAACACAAGTTGATGGCAGACAGCCTCAAAAGGAGAAGAAAATACCATTATTTATCACAGTATATAGTATCAATAACTTAACTTGGGTGAAGGGTGGTGCTGCTTACCATCCCTCCTGCAGTCCTGCTGAGAGCCTGCTTGTGTTTAAGAACAGAAAGCTGCCTGGGCTTGGGGATGGCAATGATCTAAGTCCATCTTTATGAGGGTTTGGGGACGTGTGTATTGTAGGTGTCCTGACTGGCACAATTCTGTACCAGAAGTGCATGATCCTCAGCAGCCTCCTGAGTATCAGCTGTAGCCAAGACCAAGTTTTGGCATACCCTACTGCTATCCTGGAGAGTCATCAAAAGGCCACCTGACTTAAACTCTGCCAACTGTTGCAGCTTTCTGCAGTTCTTTTTTTGAAAGCCATCTTCCTATGTTTTGTCCTAATATAACACAGCAAAACGTTCTTGTTGCCTCCTAAGCAGCAGCACTATCAACTTCCATCCAAACATCTATTTATGTGCTGTTTTAGGATTGATTCCCTGTATCTTGGCTGTTATCTCTCCTGAGGGCAGTGAACTAAATTTGACTTGACTGTGTGTCAGCACTGAAACATAAAAATAGCTTCCGGTCTCTAAAACCAGAATCCTGCTCCTTGGGACACAATGCAGTGTAGAAGAAAGGTGACTTGTAGCATGATGTGACCACAAAAAAGGCTGCTACATTGTGACTTCCCAGAAGGTGAAATTACTAATGAGTCTGGTAGAGAAAAACAGAACCAAAATAAAATAAAAATCACACAGCAGGATATACACATATATGACTTTCAGATTTAAAAAGTTTGCCAAACATTTCAATCAGCACATGGAGTTTAGGATAGTTACTAAAATTCTAACTGCAATCAGGATGCACGGGATGAAAGAACAACTGCCTACTTGCCCATGGGCTGAGACAAAGCTGAAGCTGGAAAAGCCTCAGACCTCTAAGCCTGAAGCTTTCCACTTCTAATACAAGTGCAAGAATATAAAAAAATGCAAGAGGTAGCTAAGCAAGAAGAAGCTACCAGACATCACTGTGTCCAGAACCAAAAAAACTCTGGCGCGTCAGTTCTAATGCAGTTACATCAAGGTGACAATAGCTCTCCAGTAATAGCTGAAGTACGCTGGCAAGTAGTTACTCCTACTTCTCATTACCTTAGTTATTTGCCTAACTGAAAGCATATTTTCCCCTGGAGGATACTTTACATCAAGGTAACACTATAAGAGAAGACCAATTCACAGCTTTATTTGAGGTGCACCTCACAGTGATGTCCCAGTAGCTACTACTAGAGAGCTAACTGGTCCTGGAGTTTAAAGCCAGTGGCTCATATTTAATCCAGAATTTTGATGGTGTTCTGGTTTGAACACCAAACTTCAAGTTGTTTCTGGATTTGTTGATCTTCAGGACTCCTTCTATCACCTGAAAATCTGAATAGATTCTTCAACAAAATCTGAGAAAGGGGATCAGAGAGCTTGTTCGATTGGCAGAGGCTAGAACAGCTGGAAAGGAAGAGAAAAAGCTTCATCACTTTGTTCCAGAAGAAAGAGTTGGCAGAAGTGGCTTTAAGGTATCAAAATGTGGAGAGCATTTTCAGGATACGTAAAGACAATTCCATTGCCAGTTTTGACTCAAATATTTCTTTAGCAAACACTAAGACAATTTAGCTTCAGGACAGGATGGCTTGGTTATTCCACTGAGGTGATACATCCTGGGTTTGATGGTTGCTTTTTGGTTTTGTTTTAAGCTGAGCAACAAAAATGAGCATAATGGATTGTTCCCATCTTCTCATACTTGGCAAAAAGACTGGGAAAGTTAACAAAGCAAAACATAACATAACAAAACAAACAAAAAAACCCCCACAAACACAAAAGCAGAAGTGTACAAACTAATAGCTTACAGCTCAAGAGGTGTCTTCACATCAAGAGGTGCTGAAGTGAGCTTGAACTGTGGTCTGAACCCATGCTACAGGAAAGAGTAACCAGTCTCTGAAGACATAGTCTTTGTTAGGAATGTTGAAGCTGGTTACAACTAAGTAAGGAAAGCTTCTTCACTCCCCCCATAAGAGAAATGCATTTTGCTTACAATAATTAGCAAAAAAAAAAAAAAAAGAAAAAACGATTCTTCTGCTCAAACAGATCAATGAATCTATAAAGAGGCAATCTTAGATTCCTACCTCAGCTGTGGAAACAAAGGAGTCTGTTGATGCAATGCTTAACGTATCCCGAAGGCAGAAATCATCCGTGGTGTCCTTCACAGTACTGTCTGTATTTTTATCTTTAAAATAAAATAAATACATTATTAGACCATCAGAAAAGCTTAATTAAGTCTTGAAAGTGTGTTTCGTGTACACTTTAATGTGGTCCTTTGTTTGGAGGGCACATTGTACTACCATGGAAGTAAATTCTCCTATGACCTGCTAACATATACAAAGGTGACTGTACTTTGCTCTCTTAAATTGGACTTTGACATCATCTGCAATGAACGAAGAGAAGAAGAAAAGAAGTACTTCCCCAGGAATTTTGCCTTTTCTTTAACAGGCTTTTGAAGATCTCTCTGACTAGAGATATCACTTTGCTCTGTTGACCTAAACCCTCTAACTTGGCTGTGTGATAATGTTTTAGTAACCAAGAAATACTGTTCTAAATAAAAGTCCATTAATAATAATAATATTAAAAAAAATTGGTTTCAGCTCCACTTGAATTAGTTTCCTTTTCTACTTCTCATGCCTTTTTTCAATTGCTGGTTCTTCAGGACAGCAAGTAAAGTTTTTAATCTTCACTGTATCATCTTTCCCAAGAAAGCTTTTCTATTGAAATAACACACCCAGAAGCATTTACTATAGATCTTACAGCCTTAAAAATTTACTGATATTTTTTTTTGCTTAAAATCATCTGCAAGACAGTTTCTCTCAGTCTTCCTTTACTTTATTCTCAGATTTCAACTGCTGCACATATTACTAGCATATGTGGTTCCATTTCCCCCCCACAGAAACACTTTCACAGAAGGATTAAATTCATACGTCCGTAAGTCAGACTTTGGCTTGACCTGCCCCATTCTCAGTGGAGAACAGGCATTTATTTTGGGTGATTTTACCTTCAGACATTACACATGTGTTGCTAAAAGTCTGCTTTATTTCCAACAGTCAGCAGCAACCCAGTATCATCCAGATCTGTTGCTACAGCAGTACTTGATAAAAACCACCATTGCCCAGCAAAGTGGCCAGGTGCCAATACACTGGAATGGTTTACTCGTCAATTCACATGCTACAAATCCACATAACTTCACTATTATTTCAGTGGTTGTTATGGTTTTATTAGTTGCAGACTTGGAATGACAACTCAAAAATTGCACCAACTGATAAACATCTGTCTTTGAAACTACTCACTGAAGGGGGGGCAGGGGAAATAAAAAAACTGGAAGTTTGGACAAAGCTTTTACTAGACTGAGTTAGGAAGATTCCTACTTGTCATCACAACTTCACCATGTTCATATGAAAGTCTCTGATTTTTGCAGACCATTCCTAACATGACTGCTCTTTCTTTTCACCTCTTAACACCAAAAGTACAGCAGCATCCAAGTTGGTTCAGAAACCATCACATACTGGAATCTCAAATGCTGGAGCAGAAAACCATACTGTGGTTTGTAAAGCATTTGCTTGAGGGGTAACATGATGTTTCCTTCTTATTTCCAGCTCATAATTTGCATTAATCCCCTTCTGATATTACATTAAATGCTTTTCCAATATCCCTTTCTTTGTATAAACAGTTGCTGAAACTGCAACACCCGTCAAACCCAGAGTAGCGCAGGGAAGCAGAGCCTGGTTGCCACAGATTTTTCCACAGAAGCTCTCCTTTCAGCCAAGTTGTTTTCCATAAGAAATTTGCAATTAAAAGTTTCTACATCTCACACTTAGAAAAGCCCTCTAGCCCCTGGTCCTAGTGCAACCCACAGAAGTTATTTCCCTGATCCTCCCAGGCTGTAGGCAACGTGCAACACTTACTTCAGCTGGAGTCAACAGCTACATTCACAAGTAGCAATATACGTTGGAAACTCCTGGGAGAGTAAAGCATGGGCCATAATTATAAAGATCTTACTGATGGCTTTGATGAGGATGTTCAGGTAAGAACCCAACTCTTACATAGACAAAGTGCAGCTCTCAAGTGGTCTCATATATCAGCTTTTTCACAGTCCAGGAGCATCGCCACCACCCTCACTTGGTGGTCCCACCTATACCGTGGACTGAAGACTTAAAGCCTTTGGATATTGTCTGATAGTTACTGGGCTGTTGCTGTTATATGTGAGTTTATAGCCCGATGACAACAATATATCCCCAAACTGACATGGCTATGTGATTGGTTACATATAAATGGGTATAATGCTATTTAATGAATAATTATTCTCCATGCATTAATTGGTGTCAATGCAGGAACCACAGAGTTTCCAGCCCAGAATACCACAGAATCAGGGGTTCTTCTGTAGAGCTTGCATCCAGCCTGTGCTACAGGTTACACGAAGCTCTAGAGATAGGAAGATTTTGGACACATCTATATTTGAAGAAGTCAGAATTCCAAGTTTTCTAATTCCAAGTTTCCTGATATGAACCTAAAACTGCCATCTAGTCCATGTTTTTAACATGTTACTTGAATATGGAATATCTGTGTTTTCACTCAAAGAGAACTCACTACTACTACAAAACAAAACAAACGCACCACACAAAATTTGCATGTTATGACAAAAAAAGTGGATTAAAAAAAGGTTGGTAAAGCTGAGCAAAATGATACCTTCAGCAAGTGACATGTGCTTCCCAAAGAAAATAGAACAGCCTTGGCAGCTATTTCTGACTTTCTAGCCACCACTGCTCTAATACCCTAAAAGACCCTTAGCCAAGCAGGTGCTTATCAATACCCACGCTGTGCAGAGAGCACACTCTTAGGAAAACATTAGGGTGAGAATTAAGTTCCAGCTGGAGTACATACCATGCAAGTACCAGGAGAACATTCTTAGCCACGAGAACATGAGGGGAAAAAAAAATAAAAAAATAAAAATCAGAGACAGCAGCACAAGGAGAGTCCTGGAATGAACAGCTGCAAGAGGAACCCACCCACCAGCGGCTGCAACTGCTCCTACCCTCATCCCTTGTTCTTAAATAGGCTAATCCCTTCAGGAAAGGAATACTAGTGAGCATGTGAGCTTCAAATACACTTATTTGAGAAGGCAGGGAGTTATTTTGGGTTCATTTCTATCTGTAAAGAGGATGAGGCAGAGTTTCAGATACGATACTGGTAACAGTAATTGCCATCAAGACTCTTGGTCGTAGTGCCTTAAAATGCATATGTGGTTCTAAAGTTAGATTAAGGGTATTAAAAAGCTGGAAGAATATGGATTATTGCTAAAGCTTGTGAAATTAATCCTAGCTTTAGAATATTTCACAAAGAACTGTCTATTTAAAAGTAAGCAAGCTAAAAAACCCCTGCAAAACACAAACTAGAACAAAGCTACTCTCAAATCTATTCACAGAGAATTCATCTAGAATATTTATTTGTCTTTGCTCTGGTAGGTTGATGTGGTAAGAATTAACCCTCTAAACTCGCAGAGCAAAATCTGCCCTCTGAGATGGAACTGTACACAGATTAGTATTCACCTTGACAGAAGGTTTTAACATTCTGAAAACTGTTTGTGTATTATCTTCCCTCCAACCCTGAATGAAACGTGGCATGAGTTTGCAAGTGAGCTTGACACTTAGGCACAGTGGTTAAAAAAGGAAAGCACTTATCCACTGGCAAAGAACTCACTGTGAGTTAAGGAATGTAGTTCTGAGTGCCACTGTTAAAGCCATAGTTTCCTATTCTCCCCAGCCCTCTCACTGCTGTGCAGCAGCAGCACAGTAATGCATCACGAGCAGGAAAGCAAGATGAGAAAGGAGAGACTTGACAGGCTCCGAAGAGAAAACCTTGCAAAGGAATCCACCTATGAAAAGTCAGGGTAGCTCAGCAGCAGCAGGGTCCCAGTATTCTGCCAGGCTACCACACAGACAGTCGCTGTGTTGTGTGCCAGTCAGGCCCCCTGGATGTGTGGATTTGTGGCTAGACAAAGGAATTGCAGTAATTGGGAGCAGAGAAGCATGAATTATTACAGAATACAGTTTCAAGAGAACGTGTCACAGTCTTCTAGCTAGTCACAAGTGGCACAGTGGTTTGTCACCACTGTTGCTGAAGCATCCAAAAGCAGCTTTATTTATGTTTATAAATAGTCATAACTCAAGAGTGCTGACTGAATATTCATTAAAAAAACCCCAACACATCAGTCCTACCAAGTAGCTACTAAAGTATTACGTGAGGTCTTACTAGATGTGCCTAGAAAGCAGAGAATTTTACTTTATGTCATATTTATAAACAGAAAACAATCCCAACCTTCAGATGGCACCTTCTGATGACTGGGTCATAGAGCTACAGGCTTAAAAAAGGCAAGTCAAGAACAGAGTGGGGTGTCCACGCAGACTATTTAACAGTTTTATTAATAAATTACGTGTGTACATTCTCCTGTAACACAAATATCTGGGTTCAAGAAAGTGCCTGTAGCTAGTGGTAGCTCACCTCTCTTAATCTAAACAAAGCTGTTATTGACACCAGCACAGAAATACATTTCAGGTCTTTTAAAAAACATCTAACCAAGGCTTGTGTTCTACCAGTACGTCAGCACGTGTCCGGAGTTAAGCATGTCTCGTGGCTCTTTGTTGGGAGCACTCTGATGCAAACTGAAGGGACAGATTCCTTTAAAAAGAAAAAAACAACCCCAAAACACTCCTCCCACCACCACCAAACTCACAAAAAGATCCTCCAGTGCTGTGCAGTCACCCAGCCTGGGTGGATGTATCTCACTGTTGGGCACACTGCTCTGGTAGGTCCCTGTTGTGAACACACAGCTCCTGCTCACCGGTATTTGACTAGGAACTCAGCAATCACTGGCCAAATGGAAAGGAAGAACTGGGCAAACAGGGTACAGGACAGCACCAAGTCCTTAGTATTTGCAATCTCACCTTCCTCCTACTACTCTCAGCCATTTTTCAAGGTAAGCTTTGGCTGAGGTAACTGCTGAGCCTTCAAATAACAAATACCTTAGAAGTTTTCGTGCAGAGAATAATCTTCTGGTTTTGTGCAAATAGAAGGCCAAATCTTACTTCCTTAACAGAAGTCGACTCAACAGAGCTTTCATAATTGTTTCCAAGTACAGCTATAATTTTCAAGGTCCACATAAAAGCCTCCCACTACAATACTCTCACACAGGTACAAAAGAGCCCATTTTCCAAGCCACTGGATGCTCACAGAATTGTCGTTACGTGACACACGAGATGTTCTTCACTCACGCTGCCTTCTGTATTTAATAAATACTTCAATGTTATTCTTCACCCAGAAGGAGTTCAGCTGATTAGAAGCTGAAATAAAAGCATGTGTAGAGATGACAGTAATAGATTCTTCATGCTTAAATATAAATAAGAATGCATATAAAAATCAAACAGTGCAAGCCATTAAGCTTACACACATGAGCAATAAATTCCACCTGAAAACTGAGATGTACTGATTTGTAGTACTTGTTATCTAGAAAAAGATACAACTTGCCTAAAATAACCTTATAATCTTCAAGAGATTTTCCACGTACTTTGGAAAGAAATAATAGCAATTTCTGGGATGTTTATAATAACTTGGTTATTTTCAGACTTTCAAGATAATATAACTTTATGAACAAAGTCAGCATCTGCTGAGCACCACGTGGTTAATGACTTATAAAACCCAAACAACATGGCCAACGCTATTACAGAACAGTAAACCCCAACACCTGGATTGCTTTCACCTAGCAAAGGTGAAGACAGCACAAAATGCTTGGGCATAAGTAACTACTTTAGTCTCTCCAAGTAAAAATCAAATATACCCAAGAAAGGAGTTTAAGTGTAATTTATTTTCTGTAATCCACAGACATGGGTACATTAAATACCTCAAGAGTGTTAGGAAATATTATATAGCTTTGATACTTCTGGAATGGTGGGAAATTAAATAATTCCTTTAGATTTAAATCTGCTAAACATCACTTTCAGAAATTTGATAACTGAATTGGATTTTTTTTCCTGAGGGTTACAGTTTGTTTTTTTAAAAAAAAAAAAAAAAACAAATTATCAAAAGGCTAGAGATACCATTTTGCTATAGAGAAAGTGGCCCGTGAGAGCTGTCCCTGATTCACTGTGCCATGCTTTATCACAAAACCAAAATCTCAGAACAAGAGGAGCTGACTGTGAGGAACTCTGCAATTCAAATCTGAAGGAAGAGCCAGAGTAAGCACGCGGGGTGCCAGATAGCTGAAATCTGAATGTGAAGGAAAGAACGTGTATTTTATCACCTAAACATATCACATGTGGTGACAGCTGAGAAATCAGCTTAGTAAACACAAAATGAATGTATGTCTGTGTTCATTTCTCTGGTTTCCTGCTCTAACTCTGCTTGACATAGACATGTGATCCCAAACCAGATGCATATCCTGTGTAAACTGTGTGTCACTGTCAGGTTTCTCCCACTCATACAGCTCTGTTTCTTCAAAAATGTCAGCTTTTATCATTTGTACCTGCACATTAAAAGGTTCTACATTTATGCAGGTTAAAATTTTCTGCACCTTTTTTTTTTTTTTCTTTACCTTGGAGCTAAAAATCAGTGGATCTTCCCCGATTTTAAGGTTTAAATCCTTACCCTTCACAGAATAATTTCATTTCTGACCCTTCTCCCGCTTTCAAGTCTAATAGTTTAGATAATAGGTTCTGTACTTTGATTTGAGAGAGAAGATCTGGCAATCAAGTTTGCTCAGCTATCTAATCTGGACAGAGTCTGTTTGGACCGATGTGCAACATGAAGTTGTCACTGTCTCCCCTTCACAGGGGTACCCATTCTCCTGTAGTTCAGAAAGCATCCCACCCCTCTTGCCCACAGTGAAGTGTAGTTTGAATTCCAGTGCTGCTTATTTTAAAACACAGGCTGCCCACTGGGGATTTATAGCACAGCACGGGGAAGGCTGCCAGATACCTTAGTCAGCGGCTCCGAACGTCACGGCCTTTTCTTAGTTCTTCACATCCCAAACCCAAGTGCAACCTACTGCTATTTTTGCACAGACACTTTCCAGTGACAGTGAATGGTCCGTTCAACCACGTTTGGTGTGACAGTACATTAACCCGTTGTGATGCAGAGTGAATTCAAAATGCAATGTCAGATTTACAGGAAAAGAAAATACAAGGTTAACTTCGAGGCTCACGCATTGAGAATTAAGCTCCTTGAATATTTTTCCTATGCCAGGGGCATCCATAAGCAGTTAGAGAAGTATTCTCAGCAGACTTGAGAGGAGTCTCAAAAGTAAGTGAGCCTAACCCTCTGGCCTCAGCTCTACTTCACTCATGTAAATCTACTGAAGCCAGTGGGTACTTAAAGCAAGATGTTTACACGAGTTTAGTGTGCTACCAGGTAGACTATTTTGTTGGACAGAGCACAAGGGTGAAGAGAACACGTTGGATGTTCCTATAAAGTAAGATTTTAAAGACAACACTGCTGGAAAGGTTTTTCTTTAGCCGGTACACAAAGCTTCAGGGATGTTGACATTTCAAAGCGAGTGACACAGACTGACAAAAGGGACCCACATATTCATTTGTTCTTCCGTCAGAAGAAAAATAAACTTCTAGCAGTTGGTAATTCCACTTACGTGTATGAAGACACTATCAGAAAATGAAGATTGATACCTTTCTATCCCCAGAAGTAACAGAAAGATGGAAATACAGAACCAACTACACAACTGGTGACCCTCAGTGAAATAACCACCCAAAGATACAAATACACATTTGACTTGCGCTAACACTTGTATTCTGTATTCAGAATGAAGACTCTAGATCATTCGACACAGGCAAACTGCAGGAAGAGCATAATAACCCTAGACCTCACTTCAGTTTCAGGGCAGAGATGCCTTGCAGAATTCTGCAGACTCCAGTGAAACTGCTTGGGAATGTGACTGGCTTCTGCAAACCCAGCTGCACACAGTTCAAGAACCTAAATTAGCAAGACACATGCTTAACTGTAAACAATAAGACTTGAAGAATATCTTAAGTGCCCCACTGGCTGGGGCCTGCTTGCATTCCTCTTGCCCCTGACAGAAGGAAAGAATGAGATAAGAATCCTTAAAAAGTTGTGCTGCATCACAAGTTCTTCCTCTGGACCTTTAGTCTACTAAATAACACCAATTGCCATACTTAATAACACAAGTGGCTAAATGCATTACTAATAATATATTAATGCTTGAATTATTATGTAAGTAACAATTAGTGCAAGCTGACCCTAGAAAGTAGCTTGCCACTGATTAGCAGCTACTCAGACAGATGTAATTAAAGCTACTATGTAGTCAATATTTTAGTTATCTACAGTAAGTGAAAGTAAAACAAAGCAAAGCTTGAATAATAAAGAATGTACACAATTTAGGCTATCTGGAAAGAGGTACATGTTTATGTTTAAATATTTGCAGCATATCTGCACGTGGAAGGAGGGCAGCTTTAAACAGCAGTAGAGAGAACAAAGCCTGGTGTGACTGACGTGTGCTCTTGAGCCAGTTACACTACAGTACTTTGCTATAAACAGGATTATTAGATAAGGTGGGACATAGTGCACAGACCAGGTATTCCACAAACAACTAGAGAATTGGCAGTAATTTACTTTAAAATCAAAGTTTAGCTTGAGCCATTGAAAGGGAAATATAGCACAACTAAAAGCCAGCTAATTTTGAAGTTGTAGTAATTAACTGGATAAATACATGCATGAGAGAAATGTGACACATAAATAAATTTTACTCCCTTTAGTTATTATTGGTCACAGCATCTTTTGCTATAGCTTTCCACAAAAATGGATTTAGTCCCACATAAAGGTTCAACTTTGAAACATTTCGAGCTGAAACAAAAGTTTAAAGAACGCTGTAACATTTAAAAAGGCCATTAAGACAGAAATGCTTACACAAGCCTCCCAGACATGGGGCAAACAATAAAAACCCAAAAACCAACAGACCACCCACAAACTACATGCCTGATAAATAAATGTCTATTGCAAATCTTCTCAAACTCTAAACTGTCAGTGTCTGTAGCTACCCCCCATCTGGCTGTGGCTCTCCTTCCTTCATTTTGCCCAAGAGTGTTACAGACAAACCTCTCTTAAAACTAGACTTTAATGCAAGGATAAATTGGTTTAGTAGCAAGTTCTAAAACAGGAATTAGCCCTATGGGCCAAAACGTGTTCTTGATCAGCAGTTTATATAACCTCACACTGCCATACTCCAGCTGGAAAAATAAACACTGATCCCACCTCCACTACTTGCCATCTGTCTGGTAGGTTTCTTCCTGCCTCTGGAACATGTATTTATAATGTATATAAACATATAGAAGTTCAGTGTATATACATCTTTTTTTTTTGTTGTTGTTGTAAGAGAAAAGAATAATAAAAATGTGTAAACTATAACTTGTTAAGAATATACCATAAGGACATGCAAGGGGGGGGGGCAAATAAAAGCAACTTTCTAAATTTGTGAGGCTGTTTGCACTTATTCCATATGACACTTCCCAAAAGTGTTCAAAATGAAGGCAAGTGGTTATTAAATCAAGCCCTGACGTGTGGGGAAGATGATCACTTTTCTTTACACAAATAGAAGGTAAATATGTGTAACTTTTGTAAAAAATTTTTAGAAAAGGGAGAAACTTTTGACTAAAACAAAGCACCAGAATGGCCAACAACAAAGATGCAAATGGAATGCTCAAAAAAATACACCTTTAAAGGAGTGTTAGTCACCTGTAGTTGCTGTTGTGGCTAGGTGATGCACACAGACAGCACGGCGTGCGTTACTCTTACTTGAGGAGTATTACGGGGCACTAGCTGCATCAGCTGCTGTGCAATGGCCCTTCCTTGCCTAAGGAGCAGGAACAGCATCTATACATTTCCCCCTTTTTATCAGGGATTTATTAAC
>JANIJG010016023.1:36540-48901 GCA_024611175.1 Megaceryle torquata
GTGCAATGGCCCTTCCTTGCCTAAGGAGCAGGAACAGCATCTATACATTTCCCCCTTTTTATCAGGGATTTATTAACGGGCAGTAAAGTAAGTGAAATGAGGGAGAAAGCAATTAGAGTGTGCTCAGGTAACTGTGGAACCAGGAAGAGCTCACTCTAAGAGGGCATTGCAGCTGCTCACGTTGTAAGGAACAAGCAGGAACAGTTGAGAAGCAGCAGATGGATTTTGTGTTAGGGGGACTGAGCACAGGAACAGCTAACTGAACAAAGCCTGGGAAATGAAATCAGTTAGGTGGACTGTAGCTCAATTACAAGCAGCCTTTAGAGCTAAAAGGAGGACTACCTTGTAGTTCAGTTGAAGAGAAGCTCCTGAGGGAGGGATACAGCTTAAGGGGGAGGAATATTCCAGTTGGAAAAAAAAGCAAAGGTGATTTTTATGAACAACTGCTAAGTCCACGTGAGAGAAACAAGTTTTAAAAAGGGACCAAGCAAGACATGAGAATGCAGCAAGAGTCAAGAAGTGTGAGAGACAAGGGCTTAAACAGGAGCTTGGTGTGGACAGAACGACGACAGGTTGCAGGGATGCCATCTAAGGAAAGGCAACAAGGTGTATAAATAGCCTGCACAGTTGGATCTAAGACCAAAGCCGCTGGGCAAATGGGAACAAGACTCCTCAAAAATCAGGCACGGACTCTTTGTGATCTTATTGGAAGTGTTCTTGGAAATTTCTGTCCACATCAACCCCCAAGCTAACATATAATAAGTGACCTTGAGTTCTCCGGTGCTGGTTCGGAGTACAGGAAATAGATTACCTTGAGCCACTGCTGAAAAGACTTTGGCTCATCTGGTTTACTATGCAATGAAAAATGTTTCAGCTTGTGAGATAAACACAATCATAAAGATACAGGTTTATCAAATACTAATCTTCTTCAGTACCAGTAACTTCACTGCAAAGTTATTTTGTGGGGTTTTTTTGTATAGTATTGCCAAATTTAAGAGTATCACTGAGAAAGCCAAGCACAATAATCTTTTCATAGACACATTTGCAGAAATATTTCTGTTTATAGTTTTAAGTTCAAACTTTTAGCTACTAATCTTATTCTGCTATTCAACCTTGTGCTTAGGTGCTTTCTGGTAAAGAATCCTGCTGAAGGCAATTTGAAAGGAAGTGTTATTAATATTGGACAGATATGCCTTTAAAGGAAATCTGAAACATTACTGATAGCAGAAGACATACTATCCAACCACAGTATCCACCTTTGAGTATCTCTTGTGAGTCCAAAAGAAGGACTGGCAGCACAAAGTTCCAATAGAAGAGACCTCAGAGTAAAATGTGGTAAGCTTCTGCAGTTACTGAACTTCCACAAACTGCAAGAGCTAACTTATGTTCAAAATATACATTATTTTTTTTTCAGCCTAGGATAGGAATACTTTTCTGAGCTTTTCCTCAGACTTAGCAATACTGGGGTTTTTTTCCCTTTATAAGAGCATTTCTTGGGATTAATACATTTCTATGCTTAAAACAAGAAAAAAATGCTGGTTTGTTTGTGATTTCGCCTCTGTTTCAGCCACTAGAAAAATGTTTTTGTCCTTCTCCGGGAAATGAAGTATTCATTTAAGTTAAATTTATCTTCAAGGAAAACAAAGCAAACAAAAGTTTTCAAGCTTTCCTAAGAAGTTACTCTACTTTGCACACTTAAGTGAATTACTGCAAATTGCTCATCTCCTCGTCAGAGCCTGAGAATTATAAACAGACACATTTTTTGTGCGTAACCAATACTCTCAAACTGCATTTTTTCCACTAACATTTCAGAGGCAGGAAGGCAAATACAGGCTCTAGACAGTAAAACATGAAAGAAGTTGATGTCAGTAAAATGTATAAAAATGAGCTTTCAACGGATTCATTGATTACGCAAAGATTTCTTTCTTATGTTTTAAGAGCAGCTGGAGAAAGGGTTTCTAGTATAAGTGTGTTCTCCGAAGAGTTTTGTCACTAGGGTAAAGGCTGTGCTTATTCCCTCCAAAATGCCAAGCATATCTTTGAGTGTGAGAAGAAAATTAAATAAAGAAACAGACAAACCTTCCATCCAAAACCACAGACCTTTGGGAGAGACCTTTTACTGCAGTAGCTCCAAAGGTTGATTTGCTTTCAATTGTATAATACAAGAAAAAGGAAATATTTTTAAAATAAAGCTGCAACAAATGCATCGGTTTTAATACTATCAAAAAGCTTAAGGGCCAGTGGATGCAAGTCACCATTAGTTTGAGTGGCAGCATTTCTTGTGCAGTAGAAATCAAAATAATAAATGAAGTATTAAGAATTCAGTAGTCACGAGGAGTACCACAATTTGAGAATTTTCCCCTCTGACCTGCAGTTCTGCTTGTAAGTAAAGCTATTGTTTCTCTTCTAACTCACTGCATTCCTCCCAAGTCAGCTCGACTAACATTTCAGCCTCCTAAAAAAGAAAATTAAAAGAAAAAAAAAAGGAAAAGAGAACTTTCTTCCAGGACAGACCACTGAAAATATTGGAAGCTTTTAGCTCTCTGCCCGCTCACAAATAACAAGATGGATATTGGGTTTCAGTTTTCTGCCAATTGCCCCCCTCCTGATTGAGTGCAGCCTCAGGAAAAGCCTATTTCTAAGCTTCCCATGTTGTTTCACAGTCCTAAGACCATCAGCACAAAACCAACAGCAGTTCAGCCCTACATATTTGTTTTAATTTCATGTCCATAAATATTTCAGCTATTAAAAAAAATCCTATTTTAGCTTGCTGGTTTCTGTGATGATTCTGAAAGTTCAGTGGAGAATGCTGCGACAACAATGAACATAATTGTGTTCCATTATTTGATCTATTTAAAAATGCAAGTCTTTGCCAGGGCTGTGTTTGTTGTTTACAATTCAACAACAGCTTACAAAGTTGAAAATTATTATTTGCAAGTTTTATTATTATTGCTATTAGTACTATTAATAGAATTCTACCCACAGGGAGAAAAGGTTGTTATTTATACCTGTTATCTTCTGCACTGCTAAAAGTTGAATATTTAGAAATAATCTGGAAGAGGAAATAATTTACATATAACTAGAGAGGAAAAACAAACCAAAACCAACCAAAAAGAAACATTTGGAGGTGTTAAATTACACAACAAGAATCAAACAAAAGGCAGGACCACAGGGTGCAGCCACTTCAAGTGACAACTGCCTGCTCTGACAAGTCACCATTTACCTGTCACAGCAGACAGAAGTGAAGCACTTCAGGCCACATCATGAAAGACAGTGGTTGCAGTGAGAAGCTCTTGTATTCCAGCAGAGTCCCAGGTAACTCGGTCCTGAATGTCCCACATTAGCATGTTACCATAGTGTCATTCAGAAAGCTGTTTCTCAGTCTTGTTTTTTTATCATACCAACCAAATTCAATCCACTTTATAGCAGCTGTCCAACTGTCAGAGCCCAGTCTCTAGCTGTGACTATTTGCAAGTGCTTCAGATGGAAAAAATGGAAGAAAAATCCATGAGCTGTATCTAACTGTCATGTGTATCCCAGATGAAACCAGGCAAAACATTTTCTGATTACTGCTGTGGGTCATCAGTTGAAACCCTGAAGTGTAAGAGCTGGTTATAAGCATCCTGATAACAAGCTGCAAGTGTTACAAACCTATTAATGACAACAAAAAACTTTTTCACTCCAAGACCCACGAAAGAAGAAAAAATAGTTGCAGTAAGGAGAAAGGCTTAAATGCCAGAAAGACCACAATGACCATTTACCTCCAAGTTCATCTCTTCCTCTCAAAGAGGAATAGAAACATCCCTCAAAACAGTATTTAAAAAATAAAATTAAAAAAATCTTTTGTCTAAACCACTGTAAATACCTCAACATGCTTCAGAGATAACTTCAGAACGTAACTCATTTCACTTGAACAAGCAGAAAATGGATCTAATTAGGACTTTGACAACAAGGTCTACAAATCTCCCAGCATCACATACTTTTTCCATGGGTAAGTAGCTATTCAGAACAAGACACCTCTCAGTATTTTCTTCAATAAGGAGCTGGACAAATGAAGCATACACCACATATTAACTTGTTTTTCCAAAATATGGATCATTTTTATGTCTTGTTTTGAGCTCTCTACTATTTTCACATCTTCTGAAACAGGAATTTGACAGAATATTCTAAAACCATACAAACCCAAAACTGTATCCGTGGCTGATGCTGTCCTTTTCACATAGCCAAAGATTAGCACTGTGCTGAGAACTTACACTGACTGTGATGCATAATTTTCTTAATGTATTCCAAGAGTGCTTCCTCATTACTTTTCTTTTAAAATCCCTCATCCATATGTAGAATCCATACTTGCCTGGATTAAAATGTAATTTGTTAGACTACAACCATTTTAACTGATAATTCAGACCAGTATTACTAACCTTTCCTTTTTATTAATTCAATTCTTTCAATGCACTAAATGATCATTTTTTTAAATCAACTTCCAGCTCCACAAATTATTTTATCATCAACTCCACAGTTGATAGAATTACAGCGTTTGACCAAAGGTGTTCCCTAGAAAGCAAACTCTTCCCTTAGCAGTGGGCAGCAGCATAAGCAAGCGTTGATGTCAGTGAGGTAATAGGCATCATCCCCCAAACTGCACACCTCTCCAGAACCTGCAGTCCAAGAAAAAACTACCTACCCTAGTCAAGTAGTGAAACTACCCCCACTGGCACTAATTACACCTCTTCTTCTGTTGTCTGTGGCAACAGAACTGCAAATTAGCAACTCTTATTTCATAGGCGTGACACTTAACACGGGTGATGGGAGCTCTGGGGTTGTTAAGTTTTTTATCATTTGGAACTAAACGGGCAGTTTGGAACATTTGGAACATTTCCTACTTTCCAAGATTAGTAAATTTTGCCAGAAATTACAAATAAACTTCTAATTTAATAATGGATATACTATTCAAGTTTCTTCAGGGCTTATAGCTTCAGACACCAAAATAAAGCAGAAATGCATGTGAATGTTTTAAGAATCACATGAACAGGTGTACACAGATATGTCAGAAAGCCAACTCTGACCTAAATTTAGTTACCAACTTACTCAGAGCTGCATTTAATAGTTGTAGGATAACACGAGGGCTAAGAGATGAGAGCACTGCCACCTTGTGCCGGTGAAGCTCAATCCTAACAAACAAGACTAAAACTCATCACAGAATATATTCTGCCTTTAAAGTCTGGTAGTTATTTGAGGTCAGATGCTTGACCTTGAATTGTGAAAGAGAATAAAAGTATCAGTCTTAAAAAACATCTTAAACCAATTCTTTAAATAATCAATCATCCAACCTGTACTAAATCAGCATGTCTGGCAGCAACTACTCATTACATTTGCCATTGTAACATCCCGGGTTTAGTCAGTCCTATCTGTCATAAATTTCAATCACCATGGATAAGAGCTGTGACAAGGGATATCTGTTTCAGATTAAGTCTTTCTGGTTTGTTTCTTTGGGTTTTGGTTTTGTTTTGTAACAACAACAACAACAACAAAAAAAGGCAAACCAAAAGAAAAGCCAAAAAAAAAAGGCAGTATGGGCATACACAGTCTGACAGTTCAAGAGACATACAAAGCTTCTTTTGAAATGCTCTAATACACCTATGCTATAAAAACTTCTTACTACATAAATATTTAAATACCCAAGTCAACATAAACTCCAGAAAGTTGAGAAGTAGTATGAAAATTCTCAAGTATACAGACAAGGCACAAAGGAAAAAAAAAATTCCTCTAAGTCCATTCTTATCTAAACCAGAAACACTACACCAAAGATTACAGAATTTTCCTCTGTTTATTTAGTGATAAACGTAATTCTGCTTAGTGGATTGTTCAGTGACTTGCCCCCCTACAAGGGTCATCAAAACCAGCAGTGAAGATACAGAATAGGAGTACTCACCAATATCATTATCTAGAGAAGCAGGATCAGAGGCCCCAAGGGTGGCTTCAAACTCCTCCTGGAGACGATAAGCTCTCTGAAGAAGGGACTCAAGCTTATGAATGAATTCAGCACTAATGATATCCTGCAAGAAGATAGAAGATTTTCTACTTGTTTACAGTCTGTAAGATGCTTTTGTAAAATCTAAGAGTATAAGCCTTCAAAGAGCAAACTGTGCCATGTTAATTTCCTACAAACAGCACAAGGACATTCTCAGGTGAATGCTTCAACATCCAAAATATGCACACTTTTCTGAACACACACACATTTTACTTAGTGTAATAAAAATAAAACCTAAATTTTAAAATACTTTAAAAGGATGCTTCCTGTACTAGAAATAATGAAAGCCACACAGGTGCACGGTTATTTCAAAATACTTTTAGCATTTAGTTCATAAGAACAAAGGAATACAAATAAAGTTTAAGCACATTATTTGTGAGTATTCATCAATTGATCATCTTTCCCAAGACCTGTATCTTTGCTGAGCAGATATCCTCTCACATAGTCATAAGAGAAAGGGAAGACCCAAGGGATTTTGTGCAGAGAACTAGTATGCTTGGTAGCTTGATAATACCATCCAGAAGCAAACACTGATGTGACAGCAATTACAAGAAAATAAAGGATGCTAATTCCTTCCCCCCACCCTCTGCCAAATAACCAACCAAAAAAATTAAAGGGAACGAAGTGAGATGTCCTTCAAATGCAGTATCACTACTTTGGAAATTTGGGTTCTGTCTCAGTTTTGATAAATGAATTAGAAATTGCAAAGAATCAGGTAACAACGTGCAGTGAATTGTCAGGGCAGCAAGAGCAGATCGTAGATCGAATGTACTCACTTCTACACTTTCTTCTGCAATTGCATCTCCCGCTCCCAGCTTAATGGAACCACAACTTGCTTCATCTTCAACTTGCCTGTTACGGAAAGTTAGCGCCTGCTCCCATCGCCGCAGTGCTTCTTCAAAAAGCTCCATACCTAGGGGAGATCAGGAATATCTCTGCTCCAGCAAACACACAGTTTCCATAGGTATGCACATTTTATAGTCACTGGAAACAACGTAGCTGAGAAGCATGATTATAGCAGATCTAAGTTTTCACAGCAGCAGCAATTCCCAGTATATATATATAAAAAAATATATGTATCTGCCTTTTTAATAAGATAAAAAGTTCACAATACGATTAAAGTAACAATGTTCAATGCTTTTGAATTTGCTTTTGAAAATAATTTGATGGATTACTACTAAAAATATTAGGTATTAAAAATTATGTGTTTTGAAAAACCAGATTGAGTAAGATTTCAATATTTTATGGAAACGCTCTTAGACACACACCAACAGGACACTGGGAAAGAACACCACAACAGTACTGTGCCACTTACTTACATTCATTGTTGGCAGATGCTGAATGTAGTTATCATAGCTTACCCATCAAATATAAATTTTCAGGTGTGGTCACTGGAATATTGACAAGCTTAATATCATCTTCATCCGCTTTATCCCAGGAATTAGAATTGGCACAGGCACAACTGTGACAAGAGGTGGCACTCTGAACCTTAAAAAAAAAAACAAAACCCACACATTTTGCAGCGTTGTTTTCTAGAGCATCCTTAAAACTACATTCCTGCCAGAGCACATTACATCCAAGCCATCTGCCTAGACACTGGCTTTCCTCTATAGCAAGTACAGCGGCCTCCTCAGCATGGCGAGCCTTCTGCACGGCTCCTTCAGCTCAACAAAACCATCAGGTGCATATTCAGTGCAAGTCAACAGACATTCAAGAGCCTTAAAATGTTTTTACTTACCGAGGCCAGGCTTTGAACCGAACCAGAGTATTTACTGAACAGTCCACCATTTGCATAGATACAAGACTGAGATCCTTTTTCCTTGGCAGAGCTCAAAGAAAGAGTCAAGTTTTGCCGACTACTGGAACAACTAGAACCTAAGAGATACACTGATTTTAAAGCTGCTGCAAACTGAAAACATCTTTCATTAGCAAGCTCTATGAAAACCTGCATTTACTCTTTTCAATAGAATCCAGTTTAGAAGCAGACAACAATGATTCTTTTGTTTAGTTCTACATGAGAAATACGAGTTAGAACAGTCAATACCTCTAACAATGACCATGCATTTCAGCATAATTATCTCCTCATCCTATAAAAAAAATACATCTGTTTTTCTCAGTATGGAGCTACATCCAGAAGAACAGCAAACCCCATTGTTAATATACAACTGATAAAAAAAAGTTTTAATCCAAATCCATGATCAAAACTTGACCTTTAAGAATATGAGCTGCTCATTTCTAAGAGACTGTAATTTTGTTCCTAACTTGAACAATTTCTACTTTAACAATCCAAATCTACTCAGCATTAAAGGAAAATAGTTTGGTTCACTACTACGCACCGTTAGACACACCTATCCCCTCACACATTTTCTAATTCCCCTCCAAGGAGGAGGTTCCTTCACGTACCTTTTTCTGATGCAGCTGCTTTGGTACACTCTAATACTAGATGACTTGGTTCCCATGCTGGCACTTTCTTGTTTTTCTTCCCACGTCTTCTTTTGAAGTGATGGGCCAGAAAAATAACAGATATTGCACTCACTGCTGTTACTGTGAAAAGCTTCTTTAACCCAGGGGAAAGCTTTATCTGAAAAGAAAAGCACGTGACCTCACTGGAAATACATTCTCAACTCCCAGCTTTCCTCATACCCTGCTTCTGGTGTGTTCAACCCAGGCTGTAGCTTGTGGGAGGAAGAGAAGAGATGCTGCTCTCACATAGCCTGAGAAAACAACCAGCTCTGAGCAAGGACGCAGAGACTAACTGCTTCTCAAAAGGTGCCATGGCCAGGAGGTGACAGAGTTCACAAAGGGGCTGGTGTGGCAGAATGAGTGGCTGCAGTGAGAGACGCTGCAGCAGCAAGAACTGTACGGTGTATTGCAAATCCACAAACTTCTCTGGTTTTTTATTTTTCCAATGAATTCTCCAACAGCCAAAAAAATACTGAGAATAAACTCACCCTTCACAGCTAGACCATTTCTTGCACTTTGGAAGAGCAGAGGATCCAAAGCCATTTGCATGGTGTTTCAATTGGGGAAGAACGCGTATTTAAACATTTCTCTAAATAATGGGGTTTTTTTCAATTATTACATTTTATTTTGGGTATAGATCATATAGATCTATAGATAGGTTTACAGGCATTTAAATCAGCAAATAAGAACTGCATATACAAGCAACTGGAATTAAAAGCCATAAACAAAGTTTATAAAATTCAAAGTGACAAGATATACAAAGAGACATTTTGCTCAAAACCCAGTCCAGATTCATGAAATCCTTAGGAAATCTACACTGCCTGCTGGGAGAAAACCAGATCTGCCATCCACAGGGTTAATAAGGTGTTTCTGTAACACGTCTCCTCACGAGAGAGAGAGCTGGCAACACAGAGTACTCTGGCAGTCCCTGGTTGCTGTGCAATTGGTTATTGCTATCAGACTTGAGAAATGTAAAGAAGCATTGAAAGCTTTGCTCTGCACTGGGTTTGCAATCAACAAGTCAAACATCTTTGACTTGAGGACCCTGTCCTTACGGGTACTGTATCTTGACCAAGGCCAACCAACTAGTAGTGTACTCTGCAAGGAAAAGGAAATCCCTGGAACACAGCACAAACACATCCTTACAAAAGGCTACTGCACTTCACGGAGAAGAGTTAATAACCAAATAACTGGGATTAAAACCTTGGAGCTCACAGAATTAAATGCTAGAACTAAAGTTTCAAAGAACTGTGAGGGGATTAGTTAAATTTTGCCTGTGCCTACAAACACAATCATAAATAAAATCAGCAGTGAAATGAGAACCTCCAAGGAGAGGAAAGTTAATAGTTGCACATAATGGAGGTGCACGGGATATATAAGAAGGGTATGAATATGCTGCAACGTAAACAAGGAATCAGGCATCTGGTGGTGAGACTGTGAAAGTGTTCTAAATACAGAAAAAATGTGAAAATAATCAGAAGCAGCTAAGATTGAGGACACCTCATTCTGGTTTTCTATGCTGTAAAACTTTGAAAAGCTTTTACACACCACTATGAAAAATGATGAAGCTTTTGCTTTCAAGCATCTAATTCAATAAAAATAAAAATACAATCATATTAAAGACACGGATTTTAAAAGCAGACCTTCATTAGGACCTGTTAATATATATTTTTAAACAGTATTATTATCATTCCTAATTATATTTTTTTTCCCTTTAGTTACCCTTGTCAATGATTCAGCATACACAGAATGGAAAAAAATCTACTGTCCAACTAGAAACTTCTTTTTCTCCTGCCTATTATGGCATCAACATCTGTCTCACTCTTAAATTTATTGAGGGATACAACTGAGGCCTTCATATTTTCTCAGGTAATTCTGATTTATTTCACTACCATTTGTCACAGATGTTGTTACAGGCAACTAACACCTCTCTGCTGTGAGCCTCTATGATACGATTACAGCTCCTCCTCCCTGTCCTGAACATGAAGGTTCTCTAGGGACAAATCCTGATTCCCTGCAGACAAGGAATATCAGTTTCACAATGCTTCCAGCTTTTGTCAAGATGAAAACTAAGATCAAGAGTGACTGCTATCCATGTTGCTAGTGAAAAATAGCCTATAATATCAATGGTAGAAAATAAAAATGAAGCACCCCAGGGCCATCTGTAAAAGGAAATAATGTGACTAATAGAGCCTTAAAGATTTTCTTTGATCTTTCCGTAAGCAAGACAAACAAACAAAACCAGCAAAATGAACTGAACGGGTTTAGAAAACAGCCTGCCTTGTTTTAGTCATGGGCCACTTCTTTAATCAAACAGAAGCAACTCAAAAACTAGACCTAGGGGTTTTTATTATTATTATTATTAATGTTAATGAATTATCGTATTATCAGATTAATGAATGATCAGATTAATTTGGCGAGTGGTACTGGCAAACTAGAAAGTATTTCAGACTACACGCAATAAAATTATTCAGAATTTAAGGATAGTTATGTTTGGTTTTTAAAGATCTAAAAAATTCTACAAGGGAAAAAAAAAGACAGCACAAGGATTAGGATATTTGATTTGATGAGAACTATTGTGCTGTTGCAAAATGAAGACATCGAGACAGTGCAGATAACCTCTTCAGTCAAAACTACGATGACACACTAAGCAGTTATTAGCAGAAAAATAAAAAACCCCCAAACTTATTTTAGTTCAAAGTTCTAAATAAGCTAAAAAATAAAGGTATTCTGTACATATTTATTTCACATTAAGTTCAGAAGATTGAATACAACATTGCAATTAAATTTTTAAACGTGTATCACAAGTGACAACATTTAGTTAACACTTATATCACCTGGTTGAGAGAATAATACCAAGAAAGGGGGAGATGAAACACCCGCAAGGCTACCGTCTTCAGCGAAAACCGTGCCTCAGTAACAGCTTCTTCTGACATGGCTCCTTCTCTCCCATAACCTCATTAAGTGGAACTATCTTGAAAACAGTCGCAGATGGTGTCTGGAATACTCTGTCAAATGAAGGATACAGACTAAATTCTACAGCAGAAGCCCAGGACAGCTTTATTCTACAAACTCAAATCTCTTACGTAATAGGTACACGGCTTGTTAGATGGTGTTTGTGTTTGGTGTGTTTGTGAGGCGAGGTAAGGCTCGTGCTTAATGAAAAGACAGCAAATTTGCTGGCTTAGTTTAGGCCCTCTTCATTCCAACTGCTCTTTACCTTTAGATGTATAGATGCTCTTTACCTTTATATGTCTCTAGCTTTGTCTACATAGCCAGGATCTACAGAGGACTTGTGGTTACTTTCACTAGCTGGCAGCTCGCTCATCATATCCTCTAAATCATACACGGCGACAACCCTGCTTTGAAGACCAGTGCAGCTGGAAGCGCACGTTTGCCAGCTAAAAGAGTTAAAAGATTTGAAGGCAGCCAGAATAAAAGCTTATCTCCTTCAGAGCTTCAAGAATTTTTCAGATGAGGAATAAATGCTACATGCTGACGTCATCTCCCGCCATCAAAGGCGCATCCCCCTTACTCCCTGGTGATAAACACCAGGAGAAGGTTCTAACGCGGGACATCCAGGGCCGGAACCGCTGCACGGAGTGAGGTGACAGCAAAGGGCGGGCCTGCGCCCCGCCCGAGGTCAGTTTTAACCACCGGCGGCTCAAGGCGGGGCGGACCGGGCCATGCCATGCCATGCCGGCTCCTCGGGGCAGGAGCTTCGCACCGCCGCGGGACACCGAGCGGGACCCAGCCAGCCCCAGAGAGGCGACGAACCCCTCCCCCCCCACCCCCCCCCCCCCCCCCTTGCGCGGGCCTGGGACGCCCCCCGCGGCGGGGGCCCGCGCCCCCGCCCCCCCTGAGCCGCAC
>JANIJG010016025.1:3772-24863 GCA_024611175.1 Megaceryle torquata
AGTAGTTCTTTTTTTTTGTAGCCGCTGGAATTGTTGTTTCTCTCTCTTTTTTTTTTTTTTTTTTTTTTATGTCTCTTGGGGGTGGACAGGAATTTTGAAGATGTTTGGAGTGCTTTAATTGAGAAAAGCATTCATCTGAAGCTTAAGACTTTATGAAAATGTTGGAGATCATAACTACAATGTTTCTACAGTTCTATTTTGTTGCATGTTTATGCCTTCTTTTATTAAATAAGGGATCTCATTTCAACACAGCTCAATAAACATAAAATTGCATAATATTTCTCTAGTAAACTCAGAGATTTCTCAGTAAATTATTAAAATACAGATTTTTTAAAAAAAGTCTTCCATGTCCAAGTAACTTCCAAACTTTGCTTTACAAAAATCAGCCAGTCATATGGCATGTGCAAAATGTTAAATTCAAAGGAATTTAACTGGTTTCAATACTTCTCAATTCTAGTGAGAAGAGATCTTTAGATGATAATAAAATCAGTAATAGGGTAACATGGAAATGCTTCTACCACATACAAATAGTTCATACAGTAATGTACAAAGTAGTCTTTCAGACATCTGACAGAAAAAAATTACAACCTGAATTTTCTAGAGTATATGAGAACAGAGCCCTGATGGAATTAATCTACCCTGCTCTACTCTCCACTCCTGCAATCATTAGAGCTGCCACTTGGGAACAGAGGGCTTCTGAAAGAAAGTCTCTTGACCTTTGAATATACTCCCAATGACATGCTGAGCCGGAGGCCACAAGACAAAAGTGGGAAGTTTATGCAGCAATATATAACTTTAAAGAACATTAAGTTGTCATTGCTGCTTTGATCAGTGATAGAGTATACTTTGATAAAACTCAGATAAAGGGCTTCAGGCTGTAGCATCAAAACAATGCATTCTGTTTCTTTTAGTTTGAAAAATGTATTTCTACAGTCTGTTTTTAAAAAGTGGAATGTGCTTGTGAGAACTGATTAGACCTGGCACGCAGACCTAAATAATGAAGGTCAAGTAGAATTACTTGGGTTTTGTTTTGATTGTTTGAAAACTTGGGTTTGAGATTTACAGAGAGGACTTTTTGTGACACAGTTATATACCACAGAGAAAAATAACTCTGGAAGTGGTCACAGTTGTGTTTGAATTCAGTAAGGATTCCATTTGTGGTGTTTGTTTTATTTGAGTATTGACTGCACAGCAGAGGAGAGGAAGGAGAAGTGGAGGGTCTTTGGTTGCTTTTGGTCAGTCTTATTCCTGTGGAGCTGCATTTGAGATGTAGAAAAACAGACTGCCCGGAATTCATTTTTGTAGGTAATTCTGTATTGTAGTCTTGCTCTGAGTGTTTGAAGGTGTTAGTTATATACATGTATCTGAAAATCAATAAAGACTATAAAAACTAACCTTCCCAGTTGCATTACTTTTATGTATTACATGTGTGGGATCTAAAGCTGTACCGATTATTACTCCATGGGTCTAGCAAATCCCCTCCTGCCCCCCAGATTCTTGGTAGCAGCTCTGATCATCTGCATAACTGAGTGGGTATGATTCTATGATTGTTTGTCTGGCTGCTTTGCTGTACAACTGTCTTCAGTACTGTTGAAAATGAATGTAATCCCTGTTATGTTTGTTATGATAGAATGCTTGGATCTATGTTGAGATATTGTAGGGGTTTATTTTCTTTTGCACTTTAAAAAAACAAAACAAGCAACTAACCCTAAAAAGAATCTTTGGGAATTTTCAACTTCATTCTTAAATAAGGGGGAAAAAAAAAAAAAAAAAGAAAAAAACCCAACCAACCAAACCAAAAAACCATTAAAATAAAATTCCCTTAAGTTACTGCAACTTTTTTTTTTAAGGTGTCATTCCCCTCCTTTTGGAAGTTCTTCCCTCAGCGTGCTGAATCCTCTACTGAGAGCACAGCAAAGCCTCTTTGGAATTTGATACAAGGGATTTTCCATGTTATGACTGGCAACAGTCATGTTCTGAGCAACATAGCTTGGGGCTGTCATGAGTCGGATTCTCCTTCTTGCGCAACGCATGTATTAGCCTGTCTATGAGAGGAAGAATATGGGCCTTCTAGTAAGTCTTCTCCCTTTGTTCTTACAAAATTGTTGCTTATTATTGAGAGTTAATATATTCCAAGAAATTAAACTGAACATCTAATATCAGACCAGCTTCCTAAGTAAAGGAATTTGAGAAAAAGTTGGTTCATAATTCATCTGCCAGCACTGAATTCTTCTGCTGATGATTCTGATAGTAAAGATCTGACTTTACTGTTTGCCTGGTTCAAGGCACGTGTGATACATATGAAGTTCACTTCTAAAACTTCAGAACAGACGCTCTTTAAAATACTTGTAAAAGTCTTTCTTTTTAGAACTGTTACCTAAAAGCAAAACCGAACGTAAAGGGAGTTTTAAGATGCTCAGGGCCTCTCTCGTAAACAGTTGCCAGTTGCTGTTCACATGGGTGAAGACAGATGTGTATTGACAAGGCTGAGACTAAACCTCAGAGGTGGAGAGCTGTATGTATGCTGACAAAGATGTGTTTCATATACAAATGATGTTTGTGTTTCTGTAGTATGAAAATATCTTTAATACAGACAATCTGTTCAATAGCGTTTAGGGTTTCAAAGAAGCTCAGCTTTGAACAGATACCAAACTAGGTCTTTTTTTTTTTTCTCTGAAATTTTTCATCGGTTTGTAAATGTGTGAAAAGGGAAATGGTAGTAATAACTGCTTTGCAAATTCCAGGTTTACATTAGAAAGGCCTTACTGGTTTCAGTATGCTGTACTGACAAAGGGTTCTCCCTTTGGTTTACTGCACTGACTTATTTCAGGAGGGCCCTAAGCAAAGACAAAGTAATCCATACAAGCAAAGTCAGCTTTTCAGGATTACGTCCGTGTTTACTGCCTTTACCAACGTTGTTTTAAAGTAAATAAGTAAATGCTGAAGATGGCAGTTCATTGCATCCTTTGCCACCATAACAAGGTTGGTAAAAGTTAAACAGTGTGTATCTGCTACAGAGTACGTGGCTGCAAAGAAATTCAGTAGTTGTTAGTTCACAGACCCTATTCAGCTCTTCAGTTTTCAAAAGAAAATTACCTGTTAACTAAACAAAAAGAATTTGCTACTCATTTTTGCTTTAAATCCTCTTACTAATTTGAAAATTGCAAGATTGTTTTGTTGCACCAAACCAACATTTATGTCAAAAAGAAAAAAAAAAAGCTCTCAAAGCTTAGTTTGTGATTTTTAGGGTTGGGTTTTAAATATTAACTTATTTTCCCCTTAAATTCTTAAGTCTTTATTTATAAAGTTATCTATGGACGTGCTTTTGTCTCTTTGGTTCCCTTGGTGTTGTTCTCTTTCCTTAAGCTCTCTGTAACTTATGTACAGTGATTAGCTACATTAACGGGTAGTTGATTTTACTTGTGCATTAAGCAAATGCAATTTACTAGCAGGACTTGAGTGCTCAGGGAAGCATGGAGAACAAAGTCATTCAGTCTTTGAAAGTGAACAAACACAAATTGTTAGTGCTGTGCAAGAGAAGAATTTTAGAATGTATCGATTTCCATTTTGACCTTGCTGGCCAAATATAATTCTCTTTTATACATACCATTGTGAGAGACTTAAAATACAACTTGTTATCAACATCTTTGTTTTTACTCAGCTGGTCTATTGAGGCAAAATAAAATGCATCATTTACTGACACTAAATGGAGAACAGCTTTAAAGCGAACGTGTAGACCTAGAGGTATTATTGTGAGATTAACTTTCCTGTGGTTCGTGTCACACACAGCGAGTGTGATACCTGTATTTCAGTTATCTTAATTTTATTGCAGTGGTATTTAAAATAAAGACCTGTGTTTAACTTGGCATTGTCCAAATCTGCATTAAATTGTCGTACTTTATGGAAAGCTTTGATACAGAGTAACTCCAAGTATACTCCAGTTGGTAATTATTTAATGTTTGAGAGCTTTATGGACTAAGACTATTTATTTGTGTTGCTAAAGGAATGCAATTTGGAATGACTGAATGGGGGTTTGGAGTAAATTGCAAGCCTTACTTGTCTACTTTGTGCTGATTTGAAACACTAAACAACGCTATCTTCCACTGATTAAGATAAGCCTTGCAGTCTCTCTCAGCGTTTTGAAAATCGGGACATGGCTAGTGTTGTTTGAAGTCAGATGTCGTCTTTTTTTAGTGATAATTGTAGTTAGAAACTGTTAGTAGTTGGTCCATGCCATTTGCTCAGCAGTAACCACATCATTATAGTAGCTGCTGCCTGCCCTTCTCAACCAGTGAATTAAGCCAGTCTGCTGGGTGGCCACACAGACACTGATCAGCACAAATGAGCTGGGCAACTGACAAGGAGCAAGAGAAGCTCTTGTTACTGATGCTAGTAAAGGGAATCTGTATCCATAGTTTACATTTGAGAAAGATGCACCTCTCTTACAGTGGGAATATTTCCTGTGAATGTTCCGACAGTCCCTCCCCTGTAATTACTGTTGCAGTTTGTAGTAACTTCCAGTGGCCTGAAAGAACTCCTATTTTCATAGGACTTCAGTTAAGATGATCCCATCCATTCGCATTTCTTTGAAAAACAAATATGGTGACTCCACTGCCATGAGTGTGGTTCTAAACTAAAGATCTTCCTTGGATTCTTTTCCTTCACCCCACTCAAATTTGTAGTTGCATTTTTTTTGTTATGGAGACAGAGTTTACCTTCAGGGGAAGAGGGTTCTTTGGTATCTCCCAGTAGTAAGATAAGTGAGCATAACTTGGCTTGATGTAGTATAATACTTTTCCAACTGAAAGATGAAAATGTAACATGGACCTATTGCTTTTGTTATGCCTTTAGTTACTTCTTCGATGGGAAGAAAAAAACCCAAGCCACCAACCTCAAGAAAAGTAAGAAAGATATGTCTGTTTCCAGTTGGTTGGAAACAGTTGATAGCAACAGTCACAACAGATAGATCTTTGCTTGGATTATTTAGACACTGGTGTAGTAACAGATTTGTCAGAGAGACCAGTCTGTTGTGTTCATCTGAAGTTTTTCCTGTGAAGAAGAAGAAAGGAGAAGTCTGTCCTAGAATTCATAGCTGGGACTGGCCCTATCTCTCTGGCCTCCTGAGCTATCCTTAATCTCTCCTTAAGGTGCTCATTTTGTTTGCCTTAATTCTAGTCAATTACTGGTTTATTGTACTTAGTCAAAGCAGGGTGTATAAGTAGCCATCTCGAGATGGCTGATGTCTTGATTCAATTTGTTAGCTCTTTATTTCATGCACAGAGGATTTTTTGGAAGGCTTCCTCCCCTTTCCAAGGAGTGATATTAGTCCACAGTGAATTGTACGTGATGTGCAGCAGCAAAGGTGGTAAGATAGAAACAAAACAAGAGAAGTGTAACAGGTCTCATGCTTAATTCATTCACATTTGTTTATGTTCATAACACTCAGGAAAATCGAGAAACAGCTGCTCCTCACAGGAAAGACAATAGCAAAAATATATCACTTCCTCATTAACAGACTTTTCTCTAAGGTGCTAGCAAAATTTTTTCATGCAATACACTTGACAAAGTATCATTCTGTCACTTCATTTTGGCACCTCTGTCCAACATTTAATAAAACTGTAGAATAATAGTAATATGTTACTTTCATATCTATTACTTATTTGTGTAGCAATAATTCCTTGCTGTGGGGCAGTAAAGTACTAGGCACAGTATGCTAGAACAAAATGAAAGGTTAGGTTGTCTCTTAAAACCAAAACCAAACCACAACACCTCCCCTCCCACCCTGAAAAAAACCCCAACAATGCAAACAACCCCCCCCCAAAAAAACAAACCAACCAAACATCCAACCTGATCATTTTGTGACCTTGAGTTACCTTTGTGCATAAACAAAATTTTTCCCTCCCAGTCCTTCTTGCCCTTTCACCCACCTCTTCAGGTTTGTTCTCACTGTTCTCATTGAGACCATCAAATTAGGGAAGAAAATGGAACTTCAGGCCTGCAATGAGAGGAAATGTGGAGCACAACCTAATAACCACTCTGGATCTGTGCTCTCTGGCTAGCGCTCCAGTGCTGATGCTGAAGAAAGCATGGAGTGCTGGACCCATGAAATACACAAGTCTGCCACTTTTGTTAATTGAAGCTTAATTATGGTAAAAGATGGGGAACCACTGACCTTTAGGAGAGTTTGACTTAATGGGACCCTCATGCCTATTTTCAGTTGCTTTTAGCCGTACTAAAATTACTGTTTAGCAAGATTAGACTTTAGAAAGCCACTTTTTTCACCTTTGCTTATGAATGATGGTACAAAATAAATAAGGTTTGGTACTAAATTTGTGTGTGACATTTAGCAAGGTTGAGGGGGATAAAGGGTATGTTGGGTAGAAGCATGTATTTTTCACTTGGTTTGGGGTTTTGTCTACTGAATAAACGTTTTGGAGAAGAATCAATATAGTTCATGGCTGAAGTAGATGAAACTGAGAATTGGGAACATCTTTGAGGTGTTACTGACATGACTGTGTTCATTCACAAAGACAGTCCTGCCCCAGAAAATCTCCTTCCCTGTTCTTTTCAGCCAGGATATGTGTGAACTGTAACAAAAAGTACGGTTAGAAGGAATAGATTCAAGTTTGATCAGCTGGGATAGAGGCTTGTTTCCATAGATTTATTTTTTTTATGGGTTTGAACTCCTATTTAGCACCGTATTCAAAAACAGGTTATTCATAAAATAGCTGCTGCAGTATCACAATGTCTTTTCCAGTTCCTTTTTTTTTTCTTTTTTTCCCCTTAAAATACTGAGAAAATATCTTACAAGGGGAAAAATACAAGGAAAAAATCATCTTCAGGTCTTTTAGGCTTGAGAAATAGAAGGTTTTTCAAGCTCTTTCACTAACAATACGGTACCAGATCTGCATACAGCAGCATCAAAATGTAAATGTGATTCAGTTTGCCTCCCCCTTCCTTTGTCCTTAAATCTAACGATACCAATTTTCAGTTATGGTCCAACTTCCTTGTTTGAAGATGGCACAGGTCTATCATAAGTTCCAATTTGTGCTAGAAAATTTAATTTTTATAGGCTATGAAATGTGAGCTGCTTGGTAGGACAGTAAATGTAATGTAATATATAATAGGATATTTAATTTGTTTTAACCATCTTAAAATCTATTTAAGTCCTCCTGAGACATCCCAGAGCAGATCTAAAGATCTTTTCCATCAAGCTCTAAGTGATTTAAACTTTTATTTCCTGTCCATTACAAGCTTAAACTGATAAGAATATCACAATTCAAATTCACAGCTGTTTATACAGACTTTTTTTTTGTCTAATGGGATAGGCTTTTTAAATATGCTTTTTTTTTAAAATACGCTTTTTAAATATGCTTTTAAATAAGCTTTTTAAATATGAAAACTTTCCAACACCTCCTGCTCACTCTTACATGGTTTTACAGGTCTACTAGGAAAATGTTTCTTGTATTCAGGTTCATGGAAGTTGGTTAAAACAGTATTTCTAGGGTCAAGTATGGTAGCCACTTTTAACACCTTTGACTTCTTTCCTGAAGCAACCAACTTTTTGTTTAGTTGATTCCATAAGGATTTGTAAGAATATATCCCTCTGGGTGCCACAAGCTGGAGAACATTACTCCATGGTATGCAGCAAAGATTTTTAGGGCAGTGCTGCAGGCTTTGCGGGAGAGAAAATTGTGTCTGTATTACAGAACCCTTTGGTAGTAGGGTGGTAGATACAAACATTTGTATGATGACAGCAAGATCATAATTATTGCCTACAATACAAAGGTATATTAACAAGCTTTCTTGCTCCTAATATGCTGCTGGTTACATGTAGAAGTTGTATTAGTTCTTTTTACTGATGGCTCATTATCCTTAGGTGGTGACCCAGTCTAGCCAGTTCTTCTCTTCCTTCGTTGTTTCAAGCAGAGGCGAGTCACAGCACCATCTTGTCATGCTTATTTTCTGCTACTTTCTCATTCCATTTCACTCAAGTCTAAAAGTTCCTGCTCTTTTGCCTGTATGATAATTCAGTTCTCTTGTGTTAGCAGTACTTTAACTGCTTATGTCAGCAGCAAACCAAAGCCTAGGTTTTTTTGTTTATTTTTTACCAAGGTAGAAAATGGAAATTCTAAACCAAGTAGACTCTTGAGGAACACCACCACTAGTAATGTTTTCTCCATCCAGTAAATTGCCATGAGGTGTGATTCTCATGTGTTACCATTAACCATGAAATTTCATCAGATAGATAAGCCAGTGTAACACATCTCACTTTTGGAAAGATCTGGGTTGCATTTTTATTCTGCTTTCTATTTATGTTCCAGTCACTGGTTACTCTTGGTTGCTCTTTCCCCTTGGAACAGTTGTTACAAGATACTGAAGAGCACTGAGTTCACATTAAAGGACTTTTCTGAACATGGGTTCTACATTTCTTCTCCAACCCTAGGCTGCTGTCCCAGAAAATGTCTTATTCATTGATAATCCTCATGTCTGAGCTTGCAATTTTGATATATAACCCATTTTTTCAGTATTCTGGGATGGAAATATTTAAGCAGCCTCATTTAATTTTCGTAATGGATGTGGTAATTTTCAGTGCTTTGTCCTTGTTCCCATGAGGTATTCTGTCTCTGTCCTCATACACGGCATTATTCTTACAGGAAAAAATGATGCAAAAACCTAATTTAATATTTGGTCTGTCCTCCTCATTTCTACCCCTTGTTGACACCAGTTCTTAATTTCATGCTCTTTATTTCTTGTTGAGAAACCTTTTGTTTGTCTGCGAGTTCCCATTTTCCTGGCCCCCTGGCAGTTTTCATTTGACTTCTGCAGCCTGACCTCTAAGTGCCACCTCTCTTTGCTGATCAGTCCCTTTTTCCATTCCTTGTAGGTTCTCTGCTTTCTCTTAATATCCTGCTTTGAGGTGCATTCTCATGCAGGTAGGTCTGTAGCCCTTTCCTGTGCCCTTTTTTCCTTTACTTGGATGGAAGGACTCAGATAGTGTTTGATTTAAAGTAAATCCATGCCTTCCATACACTCAAATCCAATTGTGTATGTGTTTCATATATCTCTGGATGAAAATTTGGGTTACGGCCCAATGGGGAAAGGTGGGATTGCTCTTGAAATGTAAAGAAAACTCTTAGTTATTTTTGAGTTATGCAGCTGGTGAGGCCTGTACCTCCGGAAGGTTAAGGAAGTTTGAATTGCCTTGGCAATTGTTCTGTGTTGTATAGGCTGCTTACTTCCAGATGTTTGGGTTTTTTTTCCTTCATGTAAAACCATGGGAATTAATATTAAAAACTGGCATTCAAGCCATCTGAATCAGAAGTAGATATTTTTCCTTTTTTTTTCCCTGATGCGAGGTATGTTTATAAAAATGCAATCATTCTGGAAATTTTCTGAAATTCTTTCCAGATTTCAAGAAAAAAAAATAAATAAAAGGTATGCTGATGTTTCTTTTCTCTTTGTGTTGAGACAAACATATTTGGCAGTTTTACTTTTGAAAACACACGATGACAGTTCACATGTCCCTTTCTCCAAGTGGCTGGGAAAGCTGTTCCCATGAATTCAAAGGCTGCTTTTTGGAGCCACAGCAATCACTTCTGAATCTTCCTATTATCAAGGATGAAAAAGATGAATGAATTGCTCAAGCGCCGTCAGTTTCAGCGTGCAGTCAGAAGTATTTATATGTACGTCTGTGTCACCAAAACCACCTTTGGAAGGCTGTAGGCAGGACTCTGGGTATAAGCCTGTGTTTAAATTTCTGTGAGGTAAGGTAGCATGTGGATTTACAGTCTGTCAGCAACTCTGTGTGTACTACGCCATGAACACATTTGTACCATATGGCCAGGCTGCGGAATTGCCGAGCTACGTGTGAAGGCGGTAACTGTGCAGATGGACACGGCTGAAACACTTGGGTCCCAGAACCGCCACAGAAACTTCACGTTTGGACTCGGGTCTTTCTGAGTTAGAGGCTTAACAAAGCTACAGAAGATGGTTTTATTTCTGGTTTCTGATCTCAAAATGGGGCTCGGTGCTCTCCTGTGTTGATTTTGATGGTGTTAATCCTAGAGTTAATATAAATTTTCAATTATACATTTATGAATTTCATTTAAGTGTAATTGAAACTCCCTAATGTGGTTTAAGGGTGATGTACAATGCTTGTCTCTTTCCTATCCTTGGATTGAGGGGGAATCTCTGATTAAAAGTTCCTTCTTTGTCAATTTTTTGATTTGGGAATAGCTGTTTTCTTTTCTAGCTCTGCCTGAAATTTCCAAAGTCTACCTTTCATACATGGCTTAGTGCTTGATGAGGTGATAGCAAGAGAGAGATTTGTGAGTCATTCACTGTTTGTGTTAGCCAAGGCATCCTTCAGTAGTCATGTTGCGAGGTTTTTAAAACATGAATAATAGTACTTAGTAACTAAAAGCTTGAAAAACTTATTAATGGAATGTTTATATTTTGTGTTATTCCTGTTTATTGTTTTCCTTTGCTTTAATGAGACGGGAACCAATTTAGTGTCATTAGTAAATGTCTGAACATGTTCTTCAAAATGAGCTTTTAACACTATGGTGGGGAGTCTGGGGGTTATATCTCTAATCTGATGGCACTTGACATTGTTTGGTTTACTTTTTAACTTCATTATGGGTCGGTGGGTGTTTCTGTAACATATGGCACTCTATGTTGAAAGTGGATGTTTACATCTGGTATGCATTGGAAGATTAAGGTAGAGAGGATGAAGTTTTGGGCAAGTATGTGTTTTTTGGATGAAGGATAAAGTGAGAATACTTTTATTTCCTCTTAGATTTGAAACATATCATTCTAGCAATGCCTTTGAAACTCTGCCAGCTTTGCCAACTGTAACATTTATGGGATTTTGGACCTAAACTGAATTAGAAAACTGTTTTTAGTGGCAGAGAAAAAGGTTAGTGCATGAAAATAGCTAGGCCTGTTATTGACTGCATGTGGTCAGTGGTTTGGCTGCGTGTAGGTGGCTCTTTTCCTGTCACTGTTTTCAAGCATATGGCTTTGTTTGTGAATATAAAACTCTTTAAAAATGAGTTCTGCTGCAGTTCTTCTGCACAGTAGTCTTTTGCTATTTAGTAGTAATTATTTTGCTTTTGCCATTCATTTTCAATCTTGTAGTAAAAAAACACCACTTTTTAAATAAAGCTCATGATTCCTGTTGACATCAAAACTGAGATGTCTGAAGAATGCGGTCGTCTGTGTATTGCAGGTGCTTCTGTCAGTAATATTTTATAAAAGGATGCATGTACTATGTTGTTGATTCTTTATTGCAGTTAATGCTGGGATTGTTTGCAGTGGGAAGAAACCCCTTTTAAATGTGCACAGACATTTTGTTTCATTAGTACTTTTTTATAACCTCCAATACTGAATTATTACTTTATTTCCTTTTCATGTTTTCTGTCATGAAAGTAACATTTATAGCCATTTTTCTCAAGATCAACTTCAGATTTGCCATTTCTTTTCCCCGTTGTGTAGAAGAGAGATAAAAATTAACCCAGTGTTTTGTTTGCTTCTTTGGGTGTAGTGTAGAAGGTGCTACCTCAGAGCTTGGGGACTAGCGAATTTTCTAGCTCCTGCTGTAGAGAGCTTAAGGACACAGCAGGTTCTGTTTAGCTTTAACTTAAACAGTGTTACCCTATTTATAACTTTTTCTAAAAGTCTGGGTGATGGAGCTGTAAATTGTGCAGATTGTGTAGATTGTCTGGTGTTTTCAGTGCAGAAAATTCTAGTGCATCTTGGTTTAGTAGCAATCAGATGCAAGAGCTGGTTTCATTCAGCCGAGAGCAAAGTGCAGTTGGTTCTGCAAGGTGCTGAGAACTGCAGTAAGAATTAGAGGCACCAAGCACTTTGAGTTGGTTCCATTGCTGTAAAGTATTTAAAATCAAAGCAAAACTGTTTATCATTTCCCCATGTTTGGAGAAAATAATTTCTAAAATTATCCAATTTTTAGAGTAACTGTAAAAGAGTAACTAAATAGACAATGAGATAACCTGTAGAGCTGATTAATATGTCTGTCAGACCTTAGAGAAGTGCATCCTGGTCCCACAGGGAACATCACTCTGGACTTTAACAATTAGCAAACTTTTTTGTTACCTACATAAAAAAAAAAAAAAAAAACTAATTAAAACACAAAATGTACTTTTATAGTTCTTGCAGTGTTAAGAAAGAATCTCTAGAAGCTGCAATTATTGAATCTATCACTTAGAACTTACCATAATATCTTCCTACAGTATAACATAATATAACTTACAAGTTATTAAGAATTGCCTTTGCTAATATAAACTAGGTCTTTTGAATTGTATTATGAAGGCAGAGCTGTTGTTCCTGAGCATGCTTGGTGAGAGACTGTCACTAAGCACAAAGTGCTATGCGTGTATTTGTAACACTCATTGAAAAAAGTATCAAATGAGGTGGATATAAGCATTGCACCCTCAAAAACAGATATTTATTTTTTCTTAACTTGAATTTGCATGAGTTTAGGGTCATGCAAAACACCCTCAATAAGCTATGTAATGTTTTGGTTTGGGTCTGGGTTTTTTTTTTCCCCTAGTTCTCATTTAGGACCAGGAAACTGCTTGGTATTTTTGCCAGTAGTAATTGTCACAATTCAGAAAAGCTCTGTCTTGAGATATCTCATATTTAAACATACTGCTGATAACTGTACCTCAGCAAAAAGAAATACAAAGGTGATGGAGATGATTAGTATCAGTTCTGAACGCAGATTGATGGAACAGTATTTTAAGAGGAAAAAACAGCACAGCTAACTGGTGATCTTTGTTTTTGATATGTGTGAGTTTGTTCTGGTTTGGCTTTTTGTGGTCTTGTTCATATAAGTAGTTACATATAATCATTCTCAATGTCTCCTGTTTGGATTGTAGAGGTTGGAGACCTGAGGGAGCTGCAGACGCTGGACATTTCAACCAATCGTTTGATGACGTTACCAGAAAGGCTGCACATGTGCCTTTCACTGCAGTACTTGACTGCAGACCGAAACCACCTGTGGTATGTTCCCCGCCACCTATGCCAACTACCAAGCCTCAATGAGCTCTCCATGGCTGGAAACCGCCTTGCGTTTTTACCACTTGGTGAGTCACCACTGTCACTGCTGGGGGTGGGCCAGAGAAGAGACCGGAAAAGAAACTTTCCAGCCAAAAAGGAAGAAGAAAAAAAAAAAAACCCCAACTGATTTTCTTTGGTGGTCCCTACAAAGTCTGCTTATGGAGTTGTCACAGTGGTGGAAAATATATTCATAAACAAAAAAAAAGGCAGATTAAGGTTTAATGTTGTTTTAAAGCAAGAGATCAGCTATCAAATTTGCTTTATTTTTAGCTGAGGGGGAAAAAGTTTAAATGATGTTGTGTTAAATATAGTACTATGTAATCTGACTTCCCCTGCTTTGGGTAATGATCTGTTTCTGTTTGCTGGATCTGATGATTTAACAAAGATTCTTCAGCTAGGGTCTAAACCATGCTCTGGAATCCCAGTAACTCCAGATAAATTATTTTTCATCATTAGGAACGTCAGTATGGCATAATCTAGCGAAGCTTTACTTTGTGTTATGTAGAGACATCCATCAAAACTTCCACGGCAGTAGCCCAGGGAAGAATTTATCTGCCTTGCCTTTTTTCCAACCCTTTTGAAGTTTGGAAGTGTCAAAGCAGGTCTTCAGGAGTAGGAGGTGCAGTCAGTGTGTGGTGGTTTGTTGTGGGAAGTAGTTGTGTTGTCAGTAAGTGCAGACTGTCTATTCTCTTGGTGGAAATCAAGTCCTCCACCCTGTGTTTGTTGCACTTTAGCCCTGCCACAGGGCTCTGCTGAAATACAGACACACGTGTAGATCTGTCATGTCATTTGAATAGCCATTAATAGTTTTTTTTTTTTAGAATACAGTCAGAGTTTGGTGTTAATTAAGTGCAGATGAAGCTATGATAGTCGCATTGAAAAGAAGCTGAAAATTGAGGTGGCTAAAAATGAGATCGTAATTTCTAAATTAATTACATTGTATAGGTTTAACTTAATTTTTTTCAGCTCTAGTGATTTAGTCTTTAAAGAATTTTATGTTCTCTCTGATTTTCTTAGAACCTTAGTTTGTATTACTGGAAAGTAAGTGCAAATAATGTCTCCAGACACAGTATTTTAGTTATGTTCCAACATATGTCATTATATAAATGAGTAAACGAGTTCCAGGATGCATCATCCAGAGTCCATGGTACTAAAACAAGCAAAGTAACTTCCCCTATTTTGGCAAATATTTCTAACTCCATTTCCTGAGACAGGCAGTTGAATCTTTTTAATTTTGCAAAGATCAGATGCTATTCAGTAAGATGAGATGTAAGATATTAAAGGGTAAAAGTTTTTGCTACTTTTGCACTAGTAGCTTATCTGTGAGTGAGCTATGACCTGGATGAGCCACAGATCTGCTGAAGTGTTTTAAGTTCAAAAGGAGGAAATCAATCTCTAATATAATGACACACCTTCTTTTTTCTTTATTTTTAGACTCAAAATTCAAAACATTCAAAAGGAACTTTTAAAATAACGTAAAACATCAAAGACTGTCAATTGACCTTGTTCAGTAGTTCTTAATGGTGACTCACTGGTGAACATTTGGAGATAATTTGCTATCTGTGGATATGAAACTGAATCATAAATCCTAGAGTTCAGAGGAAAAGCAGCACAGTATAAATGTAAATGTTTAATCCTTCCTCTGAAGTATCAGACAGCTTCAGAATGGTCAAGATGTGATGAAATAAAAGTAGAAGAGAGAGTTAGTGCATTGCAAAGCAAGAAAGATTTAATCTATTTAATGTTGTGTGGGAAAATATTTTTCTTGGAGTATTCCTGAAGTTAAGGCGTAACTGGAGCATTATTTCTGCTGGCTGCACGTGTTGATCAATGGGATTTTTTCCTCTGTATTCTTACATCCAGCTTCACTTTACTAGTTAATGACTAAGTAAGGATGTTGAATAAGTGGAAGATACTGTAGAAATATCTGAGGGATATTCAAGCACGAATTATCAAGCAATTTTTTTCAATTAAGGAGCTGAGTTGAAAAGCAGACATTTTATTTATCTCCTGACAGAATGTGGCTGCTTTTCTCTTTTTTTATTAGACATGTCCACGTTAGAAGAAATATATTTGGAACATATTGCTTAATGCTTTTTAAAGTGTAATTTACTCTATTTATTTCGTATGGTGGTTGACATCTAGCATGCCAAAGAATCCATTCTTCCTTGTCCCTTGTAGCTGCCAGTAGAGCCTCCTGTTTAAGTATAATGGAAATCTGCATTTTTCCCGTTCCTAGATTGATAGATGTAAGATTTATTCCAGCAGTAGCATGGTACTTTCACAGCACTGCTGGGAGGTACTTTTAAGTTTATGGGCACATGCATCTTAAGAAAACAAGTGTTAACACTATTAGCCAGTTTTACACAATACAGTAAGAATACCTGCTCCCACTCTCTGACTTTCAGAACTGGTATCTAAACAAGCAGATGGGTAAACAATAATAAATGAGTCATTTGTTCTGCAGAATACACTTAATTGTTGGATATGCCAGGATTTTTTTGAATTTTATTTTTTTTTCAGCTGATGAATATTCTAGTTTCTATTCAAAGAAACAAGTCTGCGTGGATCAGAGCCTTTGGACCTTCCTAATAAATTAAAACAAACAACCAACCAAACAAAACAACAAATTATATGTGTAAGTTGAACTGGAAACTGCATCCTGGACAGTGCTGTTATTGTCAGGGAAGCTTTCATGCTGCCCTAGTAAATGGTCTTAGGAATTCTGTTCTTGAATGGCACATGGAACTACAAGTAATTTTACATCAATCTACTTAAAATATAAATTATCCTTTGATAGAAATTTAACTTGAAAATTTTGCCATTTGCAAGTGCTCTGATTCATGAAAGCAAATTCCATTGCAAGCAGAAATTTGAGTCTGATGACATTAAATAAATCATTTTTATTTTTGCAATAAAGTACAAATACAATTAAAATAGGCCATAAATTCTCAAGTGTACTGGCAGTACGGGGCATGTTATGACAGCAAATATTCAGTGTTATATCACTTTATTGAGGGTTTATATGCACTTTTTGTTTAGAAAATGGGTCTAGTAATTATCAGTGCACAGTAAACAAAGGTCTTATTCTACCTCAGTATATGCTGCTTTTGTCTCCTTGCCCTCACAGTATGGTTAAAAGAGCATCAGTGCAGGCACACAAGAGCTTTTGTTCCATCTTCAGCCATGTGGAATGCATATGCCAGGGCCCTGAGGTTAAAAAAAAAAAAAAAAAAGGAAAGAAAGAAAAAGGGAGGAAAAGAAAAAAAAATAGAATTGGGGTTTGTTCAGGACTCATGGCATTTGGTCATTTCTGGGAGAAAGATCTTTGATCTGGGAGCCTTGAAGGAGGAAAGTGGAAATGTTTTAGACATCGTACAGTGTTTGCAAAAGCCACATGAAAACCTTCTTTGTAGCTTTAGCCTTTTCATAGATGGACAGCTTCCTTATTTTACAAAGTTCTTCAGAAGCATGTTTTTTAGAGAACTCTTAACAATATTTGTTGACTGATATAAGACATAAAAATTAATGTGGATAGGATACAAAGAGCTTTTTAAAGTGATGATTTATTTAAATTTAAACTTTTTGGGTAGTGTTTGAAACTGGAAAAAAAAATCTTTTGGAGGCTGGAAGATACTTGGTTATTTAATGCAAAAAATCTATATCAAAGGACCATTTATAGTTACAGGCTATTTGGCTTTGGGAATTGAATTTTTCCTACTGAGATATTTTGTCTAACATCCAAAAATTTGCTTTAATTACCTAGGAAATGCAGTCAACTCAGAACTTAGAATCTAAACATAGCATAAGATAAAGACAGAGGGAAGAGATGAGATGCAGCCTAACTCCCCCCTCAATGCATATGAAAAGAACAGCTTTAGGGCTTTTTTTGACTTGCCTGAATTTCAGCCCATTTGCATACATCTGTGTAGAAATGAGCAAGATGAGCCTCTTTTAAAGATTTTCTTCCATTCTCTAAATTAATAAGTTAAACAGTAGCACATTCAAACTGCCCCAGTAACCCATAGTTTTTGGGTAGTCTTTGTATAATTGACTCGTGCAACTTGAGGCGATATTCTCAGTGGTAGGTGTGCCATGCACGTGTGATCTGCTTTCAACTTTATTGGCTGGTTCTTTTCCAGCCTTACAATATTTGATGGTGTTATAATGCCTCAGTATTGTGATATTTTTATTCATCATAGGATAACAATGATTTTGTTTCATCTAAAAATATCCCAGAACTTTACTAAACTATTTTCAGTGCTGGAATACTGAGCCAAAATAAGTCATCTTTTAGAGGTGTTAGCTCATAACGATGCACAGCAGCATCTTGCAGCAGTGCCCATCAGTCAGCAGAGATATTTGTACTTGCATCTTGGGGCAGGACAGTTGCTGGCTGCAGCAGATAGCTCTGCAAACTAGAATGTCTTTGGGACACAGTCAAAGGAGCGTGTGATGGTTGAACGTGTCCCCTGATGTCCAGTTTGAACAAAGCCCAGATTATGGTCCTTGAAACCTCTATAGAATGTTGCAGGGCAAGGTCCTGTATTGAAAGAAAATAAAAACCCCTCACCTCAGTTTTTCTGTGTTAACATTTTTATTTCAGAAAAGGAATTTACTCATTTTTCTGCTGGTATCATCACTTGTTCTTTATATCAAAGACTTGGTAATGTGACACCCTCCAAAGCTCCACCTCAGTGTGGGCTTTCAAGGTTTCTGGTGCTTACAGCTGCCATTCAAGTGGGTGACAGCTGAAGACATTCAGTATATTTTAAGATGGCCAAATGCTTGGGGAGGATCACTCAAAATATTGTTTGCTTTATCTGCATGAGGTGGTGTCCAGAGGACTTGCGCACAACAAAACTACTCAGTAAGAAAGAAGGGATTGTGTTACCTATTGTCATAGGCAATGTTATGAGATAATTATTTCTAATCCACCAACTTTATTTGGAATACAGTGGAAATTGAATTTTTTTTTTTTTTCTTGGCCACAAGAAAGGGACAGAAGCTCATTTCTCTGGTAATCCTTATCTTTATGCCGAGGCAATTGCCAGTTGAGATAGAGGGGAAGTCAGAATCAGTCAATACTATGTCTTGCAACATGGCTGATTCAGCCAATTGCTTGTTTATCTTGCTTAGTTTCTATAACATACTCATAAAAGTTTTAAGTTGAGAGTCATACAGATGATGTTTTAAAAAATTTATTTATTTATTTATTTATAATGTCATTTGTCTGGGTTGCAGCGATCCCCTCCCAGGCAGACAGGCTTTCAGACATTGTTCATTTGGTTTGTGCTCTGTGTTGAGCGTGGATGTCTTTTCCTAACCCAGTATCTCAAACAACACGGGAGCTGCAGATGAAATGGGCTGCCCGGGTGATGCTACCTGTCAGATTTTTTGCCCGTTCAAAACACTTTTGGGCTATTCTTTTCAGTTCACTGCTTTGTTTCTTTCTAAATGTCTCACTTTAGCATGTTTTTCACTTCTTTTGATTGCAGACAGTTTTACCACTGTCTGGATCTTGCTGATAAACAAAATTCTTGTGTCCAAGAATTCTTCCTGGAAGCTTAAATTTTCCCTTTTAATTTTGCTCTATTTTACTTTTCTAAACAAAACAAAGTTATTCCATACCTATATGCTCCAATCTGGAGGCATGTTAATATGTTTCTAGTTCATGAAAATACTGCTTAACTATGCTGTACTTGACTGCCAGCATGAATATTTTAACAGAAATAATGTAAGAAGCACAACTTCAAATGTAATGATCATTTACTTCTAGCCACAACGTTTTGTATCCTATTCTGCAGTTTAATGCTGGTATATTTTCTTGTGTTCTGTAATTTACCGCATTACACAGACTTGTTTCTGAAAGATTACTGGTTGTATTTGGTTATGGCCCTTGACATCAAGCAAGTACCTTCTTGGAGAAGAGTGGGACAGACCACGTTCTTGTTTATGTCTTTACCACTTTACCAAAGATAGTGAAGCTGTGATTTCAGTGATATGAGGCCAGTTAATGAAAGCAGGTTTGACCTTATGAACCTTAAGTATGCACTGTAGATCTGAAATCAGTTGTCCCTTTGCTTCTTCAAACCAACTTCAGACTTTGTCAATGTTAAAATTTAGTTAATTATAATTGGATTTTCAGGGCTACTGAAAAGGAGATTTTATTTTAAATCCTATTTTCTAAACAGCTTTTCAGCTCATGCACAATAAAACCATTGGCTGAAATTTTACAACCGAGGAGGACTAATTTATGTTTGCTTAACTTTGGTCTGATTAGCTTATTTATAATTAAAGAGAATTGCTGTGCTTATAATCATCACTATGTCATCCCTTCTCCCCCTGACTGTTTTTATTTTCTAAACCCAGATTTAGGTCGTTCTCGAGAGCTACAATATGTTTATGTGGATAACAATATTCATCTGAAAGGCCTCCCATCTTACCTGTATAATAAAGTCATTGGTTGCAGTGGGTAGGTATGAATTAATGCAGATATTTTGCATACCTATTCCTTGTAAAATTTCTTACAAGTATCTTCCTCTGTGAGACAACTGATTATTTTTGTGTGTGTGTGATTGAATCGGAGCTGCCGTTACTTGGAGGGGATTACCACAGCTCCTGCTTCTCTTTTATTTTTGTGATAATTCCTCTGTGCTAATTGCTGTCTTTCAATATTTTAGTATTAAGCATAACAGTGCAGTTATTCTGAAGTAATTTGTAGTGGTAATGTAAGGCCTAAAGCTGAATCCTAGCTGCATTTAAAGGTTGGCCAAAAATGTAGGCTTCACAGAATTTCCAGAACTAAAGATGGAACAAAATATTTTTTTCATGTGTTGCAGCATCTGTCTAGTTCATAAGTTCTCACATTTCTGGAAGTTAGGGACCATATCTTGGAATGTCACATATGGCCCCTTCACTCATTTTACTTCCAGCATCAGCTTCCTGTAGGTCTTGGTACCTACTCACTAAAATAAGTAACTTTTTTTAGGAATTATGGATTGACAGGTATATTTTTACATGTGGATTTTAAAAATATCCTAGGCTGTCTCATGTTTGTGGTCAGGATGTGAGGGGGAAAAAAAAAAGTGGTCTGTCTAGGACACTAGCTTAATTCTTTCTGCACTGACACTAGCATAAATTAGGATCAGCACCACTGATGAATGGAGCCTTACTGGTGTAAAACTGATCAGAAGAGGATTGTCCCCATTACCATCTAATTATAAATTTCTGGTATGCTTGCTCTCAGCAAATCTTGCATTAAATATAAATTCCCTCTCTCCAGCTTGCACTCCACTGCAATATGTGAGATGCTGAGTCTTGGCATTTTAAGGTTTTTCTAATATTCTCATGTCAGCTGCTTGTATGATATTTAAATACTTGCAGTTGGACTGTAATTCTACTGAACTGTGTGCAGTCCCAAGCTTCTACTGATTTTGTTTTTCAGGAAAAATAATTTTTGGCCTTTGTTCTTTCAGAACTGATTGTAAATTGTAAGCCAGACATTAAATTGACCCTAAAGGTATGTCACACGTGGCTCCTTCACTCATTTTACTTCCAGTACCAGCTTCTTGTAGGTCTGGGTACCTACTAACTAAAAGAAGTAATGTTTTTTAGGAATTATGGACTGATGGGTATATTTTTACACGTGGACTTTAAAAATGTCCTAGGCTGTTTTGATCCTATCCAACTGTATTGATTGTGACCAAATCACCAGTGACAATGCAGGAAATGTTCCAACAATTTTGGTCCATGCTGCCTATTTCGTGTGATTTTATGCAACCATCTCTCTTTTTTTCTAATATTTTTAAGTCCTTATTTTTTACACAGAATAATTTTATCTTTGCACTGACTTTTTGTGACTGTATTACCAGTTCCTTACCAGTTCCTTTTGCTGTCATTACATGTACATGACTGGTGGGCTAGCTGCTAGTATCTCTGATGGGGAATATCATAAATCTAATATAGAAAAGAACAAAAAAGTTGCAAGTGTTGAAACAAAATTAAT
>JANIJG010016025.1:24963-85015 GCA_024611175.1 Megaceryle torquata
AAATAATATTTTTAAAAAAATAAATTAAATATATATTTTAAAATGATAGTTTTTAGTAAGCAAAGTAATACTTGTGCTTGTGTACCAAACAGGCACTTGTCTTTATGTTTTGAAACCATCTTGAAACATTATAGATTATTTTTAAGGAAAATTTTCAACATAGAGCATTTAATATACATTATTAAGAAACCAAGGGTTTAATTTGATAAGGTGTTGAGTGATGTTTAAATTGTGCAGTAATCATCATGTGAAGCATTTCTGTGTTCTATCCAGAAAAGCAGTAGTAACCAATGTAACATTTTCATGGGTCAGGCGAGAGTTGAAGAGCCAGGCTTTAGTGCTCAGCCTGGTCATCCGCTGGAGAATAAAACCTGACATGCTGCTGTTACTAACATAAAGCTGGATTTCTGAAAATAGAATATAAATTGCATTGTGTAAGGAATGAATTTCTGTCTGGGAATCCTGCAGTCAGACTGACTGAAGAAGTCTTTTATATAAGAGGTGATGATCTCAGCACTCAAAATAAATTTTGATCTTATTTTTTGCAGATTGGATTTCATAGTCTCCAGCTAGATATCTGTCAGTCTCATTGAAGGCAGCCAATAGATGGTCACAGCTTTTTTTTCCCCCCAGTTATTTATTCACCAAGGTTCTTCTGCAGCTCCATTTTTTTTCTCTAACTAGTTAGACCATCCTCCATTCCACTTTTTAACCTCCGTGGATTTTGTGTGTTTTGTTTTCTTAGTGTAGTTGGGTTTTTTTAAGTCTGTCTTTTCTTGCACCCAGTATTACTTGTAGATTGAGGATGATTCCCTAATCTGCCCTGATTTAATGGTATTTATCTCCTAGGTTATTACTCCTGACAGTCTAGTTTGCTTGTTTACTTTGTTTCTCAGTGTTGTGGTCCAGCTTTAATAGCCTCACCCTTTACATAAAGTAGAGCAAATGGCCCAACTCTGAACTGCAGTAACTGTCATGAGTTTGTGTGTGTATTCTAGCTAGGTTGGTAAGGAGTTAATCAACTTGAAAATAGAACTTTATAGATTTATTTGTTGATAGCTAACTCATTAGATATGGATTACTGAGGAATGGATTGTTGGAATATTGTATCTCTGAATTCCCAATTATAGCTTAACCCCATTAATGGTTTGTGGAAAAATATTAAATATTTAACAAGAGGCCTATTGACTTGCTGTGTGATGCTGCTTTTTTTCGCTCGTTTCTCTGGGCTGTTCTTCCTTTAATCAGAAGAGCTCAGATTCTTTGTTGTCAAGAAAAGTACTATGAGACTTCTTTCACATCTGATAAGGTCGAGTGAATGTAGTCACCTCAGTTTTAGGCCCAGTATCTGGGAAGGCTGACAAACTTGTGTTTCTGTTCCATTTGTTAGAGGACTGGCCCTAACAAGTTGCTCTTGGCTTCAAATTTGAGTTGTCATAAACAATTCTGATTCCCCTGTTGACTTCCCCAGCCTCTTAGTAGAATTTTCCTATGCGTGTCTCTTTGGTATGATAGCTTGCAACAGGGATCGTGTAGAGTTACTACTTTTACTACAAGCTAAGTTTCTTTCCTTGGATCCAAATAACCTTCCTGTTCTTTACGTGTTTTGGGAAGGACAAGGCTAGTAGACTTAGTAGAGTATCTTCTCACCACAGCTTAGGCTGTTCTTATTTTTCCTTCACTCACCAAGGGAACTCTGTGGATGGGGAAGGGTATAGTACAGAATCACCCATTGGCACTTAAATATTTTTTTTTGCTGGTTATAGTTTGCCTCACATGTTATAGTTGAGAAATCCATTCCCATTCTCAACTGATTGATCCAAGACACAGGAAGCCAGCTGTTAGGTATGAAACTGCTCCTCTATGTAGAATACTTAGTAATAATGGCATTCAGGGGCTAAAAGAGATGAGTGCATTGGCAAAGTAAGGGACACGTAGTGCACTTGGTTCACCTCCTTGGGATTGCGTTCTTACTTCTCCAGCTTTTAAATGTTATTTGATAAGTAAAATCCTCCAGATGTCCCATGATGAGCACTTCACAGAAGGTGGGAATCTATAGAAAATGCGTGTCAATGTAGAATCATAGAATAGTTTGGGCTGGAAGGCACCTTTGAAGATCATCTGCTCCATCCTCAACGTACACTGCACTCTGCAAGAAATCCTTGAAGGGTGCTGCACTGCACAACCGTATTGGGCATACTTTGGGTTGGTCATCTGGGTGTTGCCATAAAGGCTGTGGTTTTTTGTGTGTGTTTTTGGGGGTTTTTTGTTTGTTTTGTTTGTTTTGGTTTTTTTTTGTCTTTCTGTTGTTGTTTATGTTTTTTGTTTGGTTTGGTTTTTTTCTAACTCTTTCTAAATGTCTTTTGTCCTTCTAGTTGTGGTTCTCCAATTCAGGTTTCAGAGGTGAAACTGCTCTCTTTTTCATCGGGTCAGTTAACTGTGTTCCTGCCAGCAGAGGTGAAATCTATAGGGACGGAAACAGATCATGTGCTGCCTTTGCAAGAACTGGCCATGAGGACCCTCTATAACACCTATTACAGGTTTTTAAAAGGTATGAAATTTATGCATTCTTCATATTACAGAAAGAGTGAAAGTGCTTTTCTGAAAGTGACAGGATAGATTTTCAAAGAGCTGGGCAAGGATTGATATTTTTAAATAATTATTTAATCAAATTATGTTTAAATGCTATATTAGAACAAAAATGTTCAATATCAAGAAAACAGAGATCCAAGGACTGGTTGAGTGGTGGTTACAGATTTTTTTTTTTCTTGAGGATGGTATAAAGAAGGATGCTTTTTACAGGAGAAGCTCTCTAATGGACATAGGAGATGAGAAATACAATTCCTGAGGCAAGATTAGATGCATCAGCCAACAATGCAACTTCTTGCCAGGCAGCACACTCCTAAACTGGAAGACTTGTTATACAGAAGGCAAAAGAAATGCTAGCAGCCTTTGGCCATGTCAGTACAGCGTGACAGCTGAGCTGTTTTAGTTCTGCCCCAGTTCAGACTCTTTGCTCTGAAGTGGCCCTTGGCTCATCTGGTTATACATCATGCAATCACATGAGTTTGCAGTATCTGCTGATAACCTGCAGATTCAGATTTTGTCAGCCTTAGATGCATTGTGACTCCCCCTGTTTGCAGCATCTTGACAATTCATCAGCTTTCGTGGTGAAAGTGGAAAGCAGAAAGGTAGGGAGTTATGATGGAAAGATTAGAAGCTTTATGATAGGGGGTCACTTGTACTATGGCCACTGGAGTAAATTGTAACTACTCAGCCATTGCTTTGCTGGGAAGAACGTACAAGGTCTGCAGCAAATACTCTGTAGGAAGAAGCTTCATGTGAGGGGTGAGAAAGCCAGCCATACAAGCCTGTGTTCAAAGGAAACAGCACTGCTTCATGGGGACTGTATTTACTGACAGAGAGAACAGATTAAATGACCAGTTTGCAGTTGTGTACTTTTTATTTTTCTGTGTATGTTGGGGAGAGGGAATATTTTTAGTTGTTTAGTATCAGGATATCAGCTGCAGCAAAATGACATGGTGACTAACGTGATTTCATTTTGGTTTGCAAAACTGTAGTCTTTGAAAAGTAGTTTGAGAACACCAGGTACGAGATCTTTAAAATCGTTAGTAACAACTTTTCTTACTCAGTTGTGACTTGCACAACAGTTTCTTCGATACGACTGTGTGAATGTGGTTCCTGAAGATGCTGCTGAAGTTTGGTTTGGGAATAACAAGATGACATTGCAAAACCAGTTTAAGAATTGGTTTGTAGATGGTTTATACAAGGCTGTGAGGATTATGTCTGGTTGCAGCTGAGGTGCAGAATGTGAACAAGATGATGAAATGTGGGGTTTTTTAACTATCTTGCCTGCTTCCAGTCTGCTACGTTGTGCTATGTAGACTTTTTATATATTTATATATACTTAAATACACAGCTATATCTCATTCTGAGAGACTTTGTTAAAGACTGTGTGCATTACCCCTGGTCACACCCACGCTGCAGTGAGGCAGCAGTAATGCATAGCTCAGACAGGTGTAAGATAACGGTGTGTGCTGGGGAAACAGGTGGCACATGTGATTCAAGTAGCAGATTTGATCTATCACTGCCTAAATTTGCAGTTTCAAGGATGCTGTTAAATACTTGGCAGCTGCTAGGTAAGTATGACAGGAGTGACTGGACTTCTTTTCCTCAGTCTTTGCTTGGCTACAGAATGTGACCTTTTCCTTCTGACGCAAATGTGCTATTTGTCATGCTTGTCAGCTCAATTGAGGCTGTTGTGGTACATTGTGTTTGGGGTTAAAGCTTCCAGTGTTTGAAAGCTGAAACTAGTGTGATATCGCATAACTCATTCATCAGGTACTGCGTCTTGTCTTGATTACTCAGCACCCAAACTCATTCACCTCACTTGGCTGTCTCTTGGTTTCTAGATGGAGATTAGCACGTTGGGTTTAATTTATTAAACCCAACGTGGCTTGGGCCAAGTCTGAGAAAATGATTGTTCTTTGCTATGAAATGACCCTGGAGTCCTTTTTTGGTGAAAAGATGGCATCTTGTAATACACTACATCTTGTAATACACTTGGGATACACTAAGAGGTTATGAATGTCTTGATCTTTTGGGGATGGTCTCTTTGATTGGACTTGTGAGAATTATGCTGGGCTGGGTTGTATTTCAAGTAATTCTAAATATTTCAGATCCCTTTTTCTTATGGTTGAGTCTGGGCTTTTTAGTGAGCTTAGCTATCCTGCTGAGTTGCTACTATGTCCTTCTCAGACTGTGTGGTGTTATTAATTACTGAACACCTTTTTAGATTATCTTTGTGTCTAAAAATGCTTTATTATTATTACTACTGGGTTTTATTATTTGCTTAAGCTATACTATTTTCACCTGACTATTTGAGCCCAGTTATTCTTATGCTAGAGATGTGTAACTTTTTGAACTTGCACATGGAGAGCACCATGTGCTTCACCATAGTTGTGGTCATTTGGGTTACTTTGCTGTTCTTTTCACAAATTCTTAAGAATGTGAGACAGATGATTTTCTGACTTTCTCATGGATCATTCTTGTTGTGCTTGACTTTATCACGCAATTGTTTTGTTACAAGCCTTTTTTATTTCTTTTCTTCTCTAGATTTGAACTTTCTGACTCCAATCTCACTACCCAAAAGTCTCTTGGAATTGCTGCACTGTCCCTTGGGACACTGCCACCGTTGCAGCCAGCCTATGTTTACCATTGTCTACCCAAAGCTCTTTCCCTTGAGGGAAACTCCAATGGCAGGATTGCATCAAGGGTAATTATACAGGAAATTACACTGGGGTTTCATTTAGGAAGAAAAACACCTTATGGAGCAAAGCATATTAAGGATTTTTTTTTTGGTTAAATTGTCAGCCTTACAGTTCTAAAGCCCCTGTTCTATGATTGCACATAAAAGTTGACAAACCTTTTATTTACAAGACGAACAGAATGCTGCTGTTAAACTGTTTAACAGGGGCTACCACACTTCCCTGTTTCAAGCTGCTGTAAAATAGTGAAGGGTTTTGATACAATGGGATTGACTTGTTTGTGATAGTGCAGCACATATATGGTAGTTCTGTGCCTTGGGAAGGAACTACTACTGAACACCAGTATCTCCCCTGATGGTCTCAACCCTGACATTAGGAGAATGTCACCGCCAAATCTAAGTGCTGTAGGATTAAAGATGAAAAAAGCTCTAAAGCCAGAGCTTATTAAAGTGTCCTGTGGTAAAATACTGTTTGTTTTCTTTGCATGCTAATTAACTTGAGATATGCTGTGGAAACATTCTGCATTGTAACATACATTTCATAGCAATATATGTTTTTAAAAATACTTCAGTTTTTATTGTTGTAGAACTTGGGAATGTATCCACAGGATTCACAAGTCAAGTGGATAGACTTCCTCACTTGCTGGATGTAGAGGGGACTCAAAACTGGGATATGGTTCAGGGAATATTGCCCTCATGTAGGTAAAGCTTTGAAGTATCTTCAAAGCAAGCACTGATTGCTTTGCAGTGATTCTTTCCCTAACCCCTATTAGTCTGAGTTGATACTGTAGCCTACCATGAGCCATACTATCAACTAATACACTTGTGCAATGGAAAAGCATCATCAGAGAAATTTCAACTGGTTCTACTTGGACTAAAGTACAGTACTGTCTGAAACCTAATATAGAAGATTTAAAGAAAAGTTACTTGGAGTTCAACAAGCCAATGTGATGTTCAGGCTCTTTTTAGAGAATTCAAGTGAAGCCATTAGTTATAAAGCATATGCTTAAAGATGAGGAGCAGAAAAGAAAGGTGCTTTAAAAAGGAATGTTTCTGAAATTACTTGTGGGAGTATATAATGCACAAGAATGCCACTTAGTTCTTGTCCTTCTGAAAGCTGATAGTTATCTTCCATAAAAATAAGAAATTGCTTCTCAACGGGGAGATATTAAGAAAAAAGAAGAGTGTAATAGATGATTCAGGTTGATGGTACCTATTTTCCACAGCTGTATCACCGGTTATTTTGCTGTGAGTTTGTGGCATAAGAGGTATCAGATTTGTAACCAATTCAATTTTATGAAATGAGATCAACTTCTGTATGCCAAATCTGGACAGCAGCCAGAAGGCTGCATAAATGCTATTTTGGAAAAGTTGTCTTTCTTAGAAAGATCTGGTTGCAGAGATTGCATACTTCAACTTGCCATTCTGTTACGCTTCAGTCATATGTTGAAATTCAATGGATTTCATGTTGAATTGCTTTGACATTACAATCTTAATATTCAGAGTGGCATAAGATGTTATAATCATGCTATAAAGAATTTCTTTCAAGCACTCAATGGTATAATTTTTTTTCTAAGAAAGTGATGGAAAATTACTTGCTGGTCACTAAATCCTTACATTATCTGAAATAATCCAACAAAGGGAGAGTTTAGACTACAGTAGAGAGCTCTACTTTCTATTTAATTGCTAAGTGTTGCTCTTCGTAGAACTGACAAAGATGATGGGCACCTTTAGGGATTAATAAAGTTATGACTCAACAAAAAACATACTTTAGGGCTAGTTTGGAAGAACACTGCCTAACATTTTAAAATGTAGTAATTGAAAAGACTTCTTTCTGCACAGTTTTCCCTTGTTTAAAAAACGGTCATCGTTCCCTCCCTTAGACAAGAATGTACTGTGTTCTGCAACATTAGTACAGTCTTAAGTAGCTGACATTTGAAGCAAATCCATGGAAAATGAGATCTAAACAGGGTACCCTGTCACCCTTATCTCTGTAGCTTGTACACTTGACGTGGTGAGATTATGTAGAATTGTAGAGGTGTGATAGCTGGTTTAGAAAGATGTGAAGGATGGGGTTTCTGTTCTAAAGAGCTTACAGTGACCATGAAAACACGCAGGGTAGGGATCCTGAATGTTTGAACAGCACTGATTAGCACATGCCACATCCATGCCAGTAACTTCTGTCTGGATTTCCATATCGCATTCTGTATCCTCTTACAGGAAAGGATAGTTAAGTGTTGGACTGGATTTCTGTATCTGAAAAAGCAAAGATGACACAAGCACTGGGTAAAGCGTGATTTCTGGGTTAGTAAAAAGCAGTTCTTAGCATTTTTCAAGTGGATATCTAGGTCCCTGCCAGGAGGGGGGCAGGAGGAGGGTCACGGTGAATACAGTAAGGCTAGTATCGTGCTTTCATGTTGCCACCCCTGCTGTAGTACCTAGCACAATGTGACAGCGCCGCCTGTCAATCATCCTTTCTGAAGATCTGGGCCCAGTTTGCTCACTGAACCAAAGGAGAACACTGGACTTCAGCTATTTCACGCCTACAAGCAGTAATTTAAGAAACACACGAGCAAAGCTGAAGCGAAGAATTACCCAGCTCTTTTCCTTGTAGTTGTCAAACCTACTGGCTATAACACTCAGCCACACCCTCCACAGAAAGAAAAACCTCATGCGGCTTCTTTAAACTGAATACGTAAGAAACCAGGAAGGCTTTGGAGAACCCCTGAAGAGTTTCCCTGCCTTTGTATCAGGCACTCATATAGGGCAAATGAACCTTTTTTTCCTGAAGTGTCGAGATCAGCTAATCCTGTATTTTACAAACCAGCATATTGTCTGCTGTGGAATGGGGCCAGGAGCTTTAATCTTTACTGACAACTGTTTCCCCCCTTCCCTTTTTTTTTTTCTTTTCTTTTTTTTTTTTTTTTTTTTTTCTAGGAGGACAACTGTTAGTTTTGTGGCATACTGCTGCTCCACCCAGTGTCTGCAGACTTTTGACCTACTGAGTTGATAAACATTTAAAACTACTCAGGAGTGCTGCCAGTTTAAAGCTGCATTAGACGTCGTATCCCATTGGTACTGGAATACTCTGCGTGTGCGCGTGTGCCAAAGCAGCAGAAGTGCCCAGTTGGGAACACTAAGAGGCACTTAAATCCTGCCCTATCAAATTTGGATGAACTGCAGAAACTTTTTGGAAGTGTAAATACCAAGCTTTTAAAAGTATTAACTTCTCTCTCCTCCAAGACGGCATACAAACCAAACAAATTCACAAGCTCTGACTTCAGGATTTCCAATATTTTTCAAATGTGCCTGTCATCAGGTTGACCCATTGCATCATTTGAGGCTGTTTTCATTCCTTTAACAGATTAAAAAAAAAAAAAGTTATAACAAATGAGTTCTCCCTTATACCCCCCCCATCCTCTTCACCCCTACAGCAGGATTCAGGTGTGTAGATCTAAGCCTACAGAAAGCTTTCATGGATCCCAGTGACTTTCCCATAGAATATAGCTTTATTTTCTCTCTCTCATCTTAATTTTCCCAGCAGAGTTATCCCAATTGTATACCAAGTCTCTGACAGTTAACTGTGGTATATAAATCAACATTATCACAAGTAGATCTTTCTTTCTGATATCATTAGAAGCCACACTGATTTAATTGGGTAAGTAGGATATGTCTGGAGATTAACAATTCTGTTTCAGTAAAGAAGGCTGGTACTGATGCCTGCACTACAAAAAAAAAGTGCTCTATCTTGCTCCAGCATGTTTGAGGGTGTGTTTTCTTTATTTTTCATCACTTGAGTGATGAACACTTCCCCTTTTGCTTCTTTTGAGTTCTTCAGGAAGAAGACAACCTTAACTATCAATTTCACTTGAGAAAAGGAGTAATATGACAGTAAATATTTGCCTGTATTTATTATCTTTTTACAGTTGCAGACTGTAGATCTGCAAGGAGTTGGTCTTCATCTTTTTTCTAGATTCAGCATTTGGCTGATTGCTGAAAGTGTGTCAGTGGAGTGCGTGCCTCAGAGAAGGCTGGGAACCCGGGGGGATGTATGTGTATCTAGGTATATATGCATACAGAGGTATCTTCACAGAAGGGCTGTAACATTTGTTTTTGTATATTGATGACTGATGTAGTGCATATTTCCACTCACTAGCAGATTTGTGGGAATCTTTTTTTTTTTGTTAGATCTTGTTAATTTTAAATAAAGGATGGAAAAAAGGCCCAAAATGCCTGCTTGACTTTATGCTGAAACAGTTTATTCCAAATTAGCCCCTCTTGACTTGTTTTGAAATATATATTTTTAATAGAACGTATTGGTTTTTTCTTTACTTTCTGTTTCTTGGGTGTAAACTACTTATTGATTTAGCACAGTGTGTTACTCTGTGCAGCAGGTAGGCACAAGCTGAAATAGATATGAATGAAACAGTTTGTTATAAAAATGGCAAGATAAAGAGACTTATTTGGTAGTATATTAGCATATGTTGTGGTGAGGTGTGCATACTTTGAAGGGAGGAGGCATTAAAATGTTTTCCTTTTGCCAAAGAAGCATTTGTTCCTGCTGCAGGCTTCCTGGCATCTCTTCAATAAATAGAGTATCTTAAGAGCTTAAAAGAGTACCAAAAAGGCACTTTTGAGGGTGGAATTTTTAGGTTGTGCATGTTACTTGTAAAAGCTTTGCTGGTTTTATTGGGTTGGTTTTAGAGAGTTGAATTAGCATTAAGAAATGTAGAACTTAATCCTTCAGGAATGCAAGTATCATCTACTGTTTAAGAATTGTGAAACTTTCTAAAATAAATCCCATTTATTAAATCTGCTTTGCAGTAGGGGAAAGAGCCACGGCCAAGCAGGCTCTGCACTATTGGATTTCTGACTCTGTCATTTCACTAATTATTGGTATCCCCAACAGGCCTTCCCACCCAGCGGGGTTTACCGCTGAAGCAGCAAAATGAGACTTGAGCTTTTTTTCTTCCCTTCAGTGCTACACAGTTGAGATGTAAATTGCCTTTGTACAATTATACCTATTTCAGAAATCTGAAAGGCTAAGAACAGAATCCATTTTTTAAAATGGATGATAAAAGAACTACGGTAGTGTTAAAAATATGAATTTTTGATACAATATGCTGACTGAGAATTTTCAGTATTTTTTTAACTGTGGCTTCCTCTGAAGGAGATATTTAGTTGGAAGTTTATTTTTCCTCTTTTTATTCCAACTTACAGACTTTAAAACACAGTTTAACTCTGAATTCAAGTCTGTAAATACTATTTTGGAGTTAAATCTCTGATTAGCTAAAAGGCCTCAGTGTTTGTTTTGTTAGGAGTCAGTAAGAGTGCAGCTTGCTTTTATTTTTTTAATTATTTATTTTTTATTTTCTTTCTTCTTCCAGTAATTGAATTATTTTTTAATTGAGCTTATATCAGTCTCTTTATTGTTGTCTACAAGTGCAGTTCAGAAGAAACTCTAGTCTGTTCTATAAGCAAGATGAATCTTAACTAACATTTTAATAGATGGTATTTCACGATTGGAATGTTCAATGAATAAATGACTTAAACATGAACTGAAGCTGAAATGTCATACCCTATTTTTATAAAACAAGGAAGAGGGAAGCCAATATATAGACAGAAAACGCAGCTTAAATTCATGTTTCCCTCCTTTTTTTTTTTTAATACTGTGTTTGTATTCATCTGTATCTTTGGATGATATTGTACTAGATTAAAATAACTCCATTCTCCCTTGTCCACATTTTTCTGAAGTTATTCTACTGTAAGAATATTTCATAACTAACGAACATGAGACACAGCTATGCAAGTTGTGGAGGGGAGAGGGAGCTTGTTGCTTATAGAACTTGTTTTTTTGATAGGAGGTGTCACAATACTTGGATTTAATATGATTATTTCTAGGTAATTTTTGATTCCTTGCTCTTTGTTGGGTTAGTTCACATAGAGATAAATTTTATCTTGTACTGCAAAAAATTTTTTTCCAAGGTTTTTCGGTCATAAAAGTACATCATGGCTTTTTGCTTAGGGAGGGAGCAAGGGGAAGTTTCTGAGACTGTGTTCTCCCCCTGGTCATTATAACGAGGAAGGTGCAGGAGAGAAATGATAGAGAGTAGGAGCCATCAATATTGTTCCAAAGTTTTTTCTGAGTCAAGACTACTAATGCCATTCAGGAGCACAGGCACGATTTCTGTTTGCCATGGTAACAGGTACCATGTTAATAAAACTGGGATGCTATTGCTAATAGAGAAAACTTTTTTATTCTACCCCAAAGGAAACAGAGGAATCGTTGGCTTTATTTAAAAATACCACTTGATCAGTTTTGCTGTGGACACTGTTATATTGGGAGCTCTGTTCTCGGGAACCCTCCTGTTACTCCCCCAGATGATCAGAAATACAAATGCCCTTTCCTGTGCAAAGAACAAGGTCTGATACCAAGATGTGTATTTATCTGTGGTGGCCTGATGCTTCTCTTGGGCTCTTACTGAAGTTCATTAGAAACTTTCTATTAACTTCGTTGTGGTGAGGTTAAGATATTGCACTGAGGAGAGCAGAGCTGTTTATTGCCAAGTTGGCTTCAATTCTTATATATCGAATTCTGCTGAATCCCATTTTCTGGCACGAAGGGAAGACAAGACTGTGCTAACACCCGTGTGGTAACAGCGTGTCAGGTTTTACTGACATCACAGCTAAGTTGAAGAGTGGAGAGTGACAAACCTTTCGCTAGAGAGGATGACTTTCCTTTTGAAGGCCACTGCCGCCCCATCAGAGTACCACTGATAACAGAAGAACTTTTGCCTTGATGTCAGTGGCGGATGGATCAAGTTTTAACTGATGAGAAAGAAGAATTTGTTTTGCCATCTTTGCATTTCTTGCAAAAACTGGGACAATGGCACTGAAGTCCCTGCCTGCTGCTAGGAAGCCTCTCTAGCTGCAGCTGAATTTACCTAATTCCAAGACATAACTACCTTTGCCTCTTACCTCCCTCTTAATACTACTGTTGTTGCAAAATGTTACAGTTAACTTCTGTTGGAAGAGGCCGAGTAAATCCAAAGTTTTTGTTACTTTTTGTATCACAGGCCTATTTTGTAAGAGACCAAAGGTCTGGTGGAAAGAAATGGCAAAGGTTCGTGTGAAGTCTTCATTGCTTTTGCTTTTATGTGCCCTTCTTTGGATTACAACTTGAATTTGGATTGCAGCTGAGTTTGTTCTGTGTTTGTTGAAAGAGTATGTGTATTGCTTTTTTGCTCTGTATTAACCAAGTGTCGCTTAGTGTGAAGGTGAGCTTGCTAGATGTTTTATTTAAAGTTAGTGGTGCAATTTATTGTATGTGGTTGCTAATAAACTATATTTTTGGATAGATTTGCAGTCCGTTAAAGTTAACTATATTCTTGCTTCTGGGGCTATTTAGGTATGTTAGGATGTAGCATTTAGTTTACATTTCAGTTAATTTGCATAGTAATTAGCTAATAAGTCTTTTGTCCTAAGGCTGAAGAGGTGGGTTGAAGACACTTCTTAGAAACACTACCAGACCCAAAACATCGATTCACTTAATCCCTTTGTCTTAGACAATGTAGTTCACTATAGAAACAAAACCTATATGGAAACATTACTTTAGACCCTTCTGTGGATTGATCAAAAGAAAAATAACTTTCAGTAGGGCTGTAATAAGTGCCACCCTGATAGCCCAGAGATGTGGCTGTGACTCATGTATTATTTACTAAGCAGCATTCGGCAGCTTTTTCCTCTCGTTTAACAGATAACATAGGAACAAGGTTGCCAAAAGTAAGTAGAAATAAAGCATCTGTTTTCCCCAGTTATTTCACTTCTTGCTGTAGACCATTTTGCTTCAGTCAGAGTTGCTATTTTTATCTGTTCTGGTGAGTTCTTTGAGTTGGATGCTGTCTGAATCGCTGTACTTGTATGGGGTGAACACTCGCATATCCATCCTTTAAATGAGACCTATGTTGGTCAAGGTGACTCTGAACAGCAGTTAATAATGGATGCCTTGAAGGGTTGGGAAGCCATTCAGACTTCCCTGATGCTTATTTCCTAGTAAGTTTACAAGGACTCGCCTTTTTAGTATTTTACAAATAACATAAAGTTTCATACCCTTCCAATGCAGGTAAACTCTGTTTGCAAGGCAGCAGGAGAAGGTTGCCAGTCTTTTAATAATAAGGGAGATGGGGGGAGAACAACCCTTAACCTCTAAGTTTTACCAACCACTGCTGTCTCTCTTATGAATTAGAAAGAAACAAATGGGAGAGCTTAACATCCTTTTCCTTTGCAATTAAAAGTACTTGGCATAAATGCAAGCTAAGTGGAAACTTCAGTGGCTGAATAATGCTATTGTATGCAGGAAATGAGAGGAGCTGAGATCTCACTTGGAAAGGCACTGGATGTTTTGTGACTTCTAAGCCAAGATTTAGGGCTGTTCTATGTGGTGACATTTTAGGAACTTGAGAGCTGAATTGAGCCACTGCATCTGCATCCCTAAACTTCAGTGATCACAATATCACAGTAGAGCCCTTGCTATACTGCACTGAAGAATCCTACCAGTATTCCCCGTGGCTGGCTCAGGAGTCTGGGAATGGCCATTTAGAACTACCTGATTTCTGTCTGCTACTTCAGCAAGAGAGAGAGCAAGAGTTGACCGAATGCTGTCTTTATCTTTTGACATTTTAAATAATCAAACCTCATAGCATGCTTTTTCAGCACCCGTTATGCCTTTCAGACATCTCCTGCTCCCAGGCAAAAGACCTTGACACATCTGTGAGAGATCTTGAGTCTCAAGAATGAAAGCAGTTCTGTTGTTGGAGGTGCTGAAGTGATTTGACTTTCTGATGATGCCTTCCAAGTGGCAATCAAGGGCTAATTTCTCAAGTACCCTGATGCTCTTTTGTATGTTCATGAGGAATGTAAATATTGACTGGCTTTTTCTGTCACAGAAAGCTGTCAGTCATGGATGCCTGTTCTGTTGCTAAATATGACTACAACTGCAGTATGAGGACCAGTGCCTTGGAGGTGTTCTGCTGTCATTTTCTGTGAAGCTCATGAAGTTATGAGGTCTAAACTTCTTTCTTCAGATCAATTGAGAAAGCTTTCCTGTAATGAAATATGCAATACTGAGTTTGTTTATTGATTGGTACTATGAATGTTCTCTAAGTGCACTATTAAAACAGCAAATCAAGCTGTTCTAGTAAGAAAGCAAAAAAAGCATTGTTAAATTCTGTTTGGTGCAGGTAAGGCCTGCTGGAAAACTAATGCTTAGTTTAAGAATGAGAAACAACTAAGACACATAATTCAAAATAAAATGGAGATGTGGTCCAAAGATGCTGATGATATTGCCTAGAAAAAAATATGTTTAAAAAGATAACCAAAGTTCCTTCTAGGGGCAAGTGTTAACTAATCATGGTATCAAATATGCCTCATTCTGCTTTTGTTGATCCACCTTCTGGCTCCTGTAATTCTGTACATGTAGCTATTCTGTCCATCTTACTAGGTTTCCTCTAATATTTAAAGTTCTGACCACTGATTTTTATTGTTAAAACAATTAGAAGAATCAAGCTGAATATTCTTGGGTCAGTTTGTGATAACTGTGATTGCTTTGCTGGCACTGAAGTTTCAGAGTAGTCTGAGCATGGACTGGAATTTGGCTGCTGTTGCTTTTGCCTTGTCTCTGTTGGCTTTCTGACTTCATTTTTGCAAGGAGCCAAAACAATATAGGTGATACATGAAGAGAAGAATTACCAAGAAGAGCAGTTTTAACTTTCTTCAGAAAGCCCAGCTTGGAATAGGGCTGGCATGGTCTCCTATATGAATTCTAGGTAAGTGCTCCTTTAAAAGTAGGTTGAAAAACAGTGTGTTGTCCAGGCAGCAGAGAACCCCATGTTTAGAAGTACCAGGATTAATAATTCTGCATATTCACACTTTACTGTTCTCTACCCTTGTTTCTATAAAAACAGTAAGTGCCACAATAGGGAGTTTGTATCTTACATCTTTGTAGAATTAAGACTGATTTTATACAGTTGCTAATACTCATTACTCTCCCAGTATAATGCCTCTTTGGTTTCTTTTCATCTAGAATTGCAAATAACAGCCCTTCTTTCCTCTGTCAGTCCTCACTCCTGACTAGAAAAGATGCTCCATTCTCTGGTCAGTACACAAACTCTTGCTGTAGTCCCCTTTTGACTGGTGTGAAAGCAGTGTGTTGCCTGCACAGTGACAGTGGTTTGTTCTTCATCAGGCAAAAGCACCTCATCACATTTCTGTAAAATCATCTAGATCACAAATATGCTTTCTGATCTGGCTGCAGATGAGTAGAGGATATCTAACTTAAATTAATGGGTTCATTTATATTAAATCAGTACTTTGTAGCAGATTTTTACATCTAATCCGGGCTCTAAAGCCTCCATTATGAAAGATGGGGGCTAAAATTCCTCCAGTAGCTCTGTCTAAACTGTAGCCAGACTTATGTCTGATTCCTATAGGACACTTGGGAGAAGGTTTGAATTGAAAACCTCTATTAAATTATCTTCTTTTTTTTTTTCCCCCCTCATCTCTCAAGGAAGCTCAAATGGTGCAGGAACTGATACCTACTAGCTGGAAGTTTCTGCCCAGGTCAGTGCTGAAGCAGTTTTCTTCCCTGCTGCATCGGGTGGCAGCTGTCTGACATCCCTGCCCAACTCACTGCTCTCTGGCCCCAAGCTGCAAAGATGAAAAATATTGATTCTGGTCCATCTCATTGAAGTATTATCATGAGGTGTTCGCAGACATGCTGGGACTTGTCTTGTACTTACAGGAACATTTATCCAGGGGGATCTGGTGTGTTATGTAGCAAGAAGCTGCAAGAGGGAGAATGAATTTACTGTTTTAATTTACAGTCAGTAGCCTGAGACCTTACTGTGGCTTTTGCTATTCTTGATTGATTTCATATGTGGATGTTCCTATTCCAGAATAGAAGTGCCTTGTTATAAAAGAATTTAATTCCTTTAATTTCGTATGGGAATAAGTACGTCCACACACCTGGTATTTAAATCTGAGATAACTATTTCTTTATAATTTTACACCCTGCTGTGTTCTGGATATCGTCTCATATAAATGAGAGTAAGCTGTAAGTGTAGCTAAATCCTTGTATTTATTTAACAAGACCTAATTTATTGTTTAAAATTATTTATCTTGGGAAGTACCTGGTTGGAAAATAAAAATTCCGCTTGCAAGGATATGTTGGTGGGAGGGGGAAATAGAAAAATTCTGAAAACAATTAGTTTGGAAGCACTGCTTTGGAAAACATTGTTACATGTCAGATGTTATTCTGATGTTTTGTTCTGAAACATCTGTCTTTTGACACATCAAAAAAATTATTTTGATGTATTTCAAATTGAGAAATACGGCTTTGAAACATCACTTGGCATATTTAAGTTTTCTGCTGTGAAAATGTCATTTGTCTCCATGATCACATTTTCTGATGAAAACACAACTGGCAGGAGTGTTTGGACTGACTTTGCTCTGCCCAGGTGTCAAGGTAAGAAGCCTCCCTCAGAAGTTACTCTCTTACACAGCTCTCCTTGCTGGGTGTGATTTGAGTTCCCTAAACACAGCCCAAGGCTGCTGTGGGCTGTCAGCATCCACTGTGGGCTCCAGGTCCCCAGTGAGGGTGGTAGGGGAGGAACTGATTAGGGCATATTTTCCTCTCTGACCTGTATTCCTCTCCTGGCTCTGAAAAGCACAGTGTCTTCCAGCCTGTTGAGTAGGGTGGTGGTGATGGTAATGTATTACCTGTTTCCCAGCGTGACTCGCTGCTCTGGTGCAATGCTGTGGTTTAAAGCTTACAGCTTTTTAGCTGCATGGATCTGGTTCAGCTGCCAGAGAGGTCCTGCTGTCAGTGTGCACTTCCATAGTGCACCATGGGCACCGTGAAGGCATAAGCACACAGGAAAGCTTTCCTGGAGATGTATTACTAAGCTCTTTAAGATTTAATACTCTCTTGAAGTTCAAACTAGTGTAAGGGAAGGCTTAAGCAGCTTAATGGGTTAAAATGATCCATGACTGTGTCCTTCAGACAGTTTAAAGACCCTGTAGCAACCCAAGCGGGCCACCTGTTCCTCTCCCAGACAAACAGGTTGCCCTCCTGACCTTTATTCTGCCACCCTTCAGTTTTGCCTGGCCTGGCTCCATGTGTGGAGTGATTGTTCTGAAGTTTGTCATTGTTTAAAATGCCACTTGCCAGAGTTTAATGTACACAGCTGCAACCTGAGCCGTCGCCGTGTGTTAATAAGACTAAAGCCATTGGACTGACACCAAAAGATCTGCTTGCACTTGGCATGTCATAAATTAACATCATTCTTACCTGCCAGGGATGATTCACTGCTGGCTCAAAGCATATTTAAACTTTAGGGGATGCCAGCAAACTGGGCGGTGGTTTGACCCGCCACGTGGCCCGAGACTGCTGCTTTTCTCTCTGCCTCCGCCTTCCCTCGCTTGCAGTGTGTGGGGAAACAGAAGCTCTTTATGGCGTTATGAGTGCTGGTGTTTGTGTGCTGCCCTGGCCCTCCTGCCCCCGTCTGCCAAAGGGCTGGCCTGTTTGGGGGAAGATCCTCCTCTTTGGCTTTCAGATTCCTAACTGGATTGTTACTGCCGGTTTTGGGAGTGGTCCTGGGGGGGGGTTAATGCTTGACTAGACTGCAGCCTGTCACCACGGCAGCTTCAGAAGGCTTTCTTCCCGCAAATCCTGCCTACCCCAGGCAGGCAGGGTTGTGACAGCCTCTTAGCATCTCAGAAACTGCGTATAAATTCCATGTTAGTGGAGTACACTTGACCAGCTAACAGCTCGCAGCAGGTGGGTTAAGCTGGTGCCCATGCTAGGCAGCGTAGGAGGCGGAAGGGGATGCCCCACGTGGAAATGGAGGAGATTGTGTTGCGGGGTTACGTGCCAGAGGTTGAACGTGGTCCTCAGAGCACAGACTCTTGGGCTCCAGCATCACAACGACTGCCCAGCCAGTGAGGTGCTGGTCTGTCCCGAGGGACTTGCTGAGATGGGGACAGAGCTGTTCTCACGTTGATTCTTTTGTTTCCCTGCTGTATCCAGGGAACTGCAGGGTCAGAGACTACCCTGGAGTGGGAATGGTCCTTCTGGGCTGTTGGAGGGAGGAGAGAAATGGGAGATCAGAAGGGATGGGAGACAGGTAGAGATGTCACTTTGCCTTTCCTCACTGAAGCCCGTGGGTGGGGGGAGAAGGTGGGTATCTCTGGGGGACTGGGGAGGTATTTGTGTATCTCCTAACAGAGACCAGGCCTTTTTATATAGAGACTCGAGATTTGTCTCCTCACGCTTTTCTCTGTGGGATAATGTGTTCCTCATAAAATAATGTGAAGGCATAATGTACTCCTTCAGTTAAAACTGCTCCTTTACTTTCCTTGGTGTCTGCATTGCCTATTTACCTTGGCTCATCCAAATCATTTGTTAAATACCCAGTTTGCATAAGCAGTCCTTTGTGGACTTTGGACCCTTGAAGCCTCACTATAGACATCAGGAGGGATAGAAACAGGCCCCATATCTGTCTGAGATGATTCTGTTTGAATCTCAAAATCCAAAGTGTTGTACAGAACAGGGTGTAACCATGATTTGGTTAGGGTTAATTATGGTAGGCAATGCCAACAGCAGGCTGTAGTCCTTCTCATGTTCCCTACCACAACTGCACACAGGCTGGCAATTTAACCCTGATGTTACTATTCATTGTAGGCATCACCTTATTCACTACCTTTTTGGTTTCTTTTACAATTTAAAAAAAAAAAAAAAGGTAATTGCAAGTGGTTCACTATGTATAGATAAGAATTAAGGAATCCTGGGAGGGGATCATCCTATTGAGCAGGACAGACAGAAGACCTGATCCTGTAGCCCCAGCTTAGCTAACGACACGATTCAGACTGCAGTGTGCTCACCTCCTGCATCAACACCCTTGAAGCACGTTCAGAGCAGGAGCAGAAGTTAGACAGTGTCTAGGACAAGGACGGCACCTCTCCTCTGCTCAGCTTGCAGGCACATGGTGATTGCTGCCTGAGCTGCACAAAGGCTTGTGCTGTCTATATTTTAATCTGTGGGTAGTGCGGGTTGTTGGGTTTTATTATTTTCTCTTTATGCAAGGCTAACGCGGAGCGGAGAGCTGGTTGCTGGGCAGTGGGGATTGCAGTTGGTAATAAAGGTCTGTTTTCTCACTTTCTCTATTTTTGTCTCTGGGCAGGATGAGGCACATCAGGGGAAAATATGACTTGAAACAGAAGCTCAGTTTTAAGTTGGAGTTAGTCCTGCTGAGAGAGGTTTGTGGACACCACAGCTGTCCGTCATCTCGGGGCACACTGCTCTGACTACTCACGCAATGGTAACACCTGGGGTTCGGTGCCACTTCTCTCCTGGACAGTAGGTCTCAAGTAGGGTACAGTATTACACCAAAGCCTCATCCCTCATCAGTGTGCAAAGTGGTGTTTCGATGCCTAGGGCAGGATGTTTGCCTGGTTGTCTCCCAGCTCCCACAGGTCTTGTGAACGTCCTGAAAAGGTGACATAGATCCTCTGTAAGGCGAGAATGGTCGGTATCAGACATTGGAGTCAGGACTCCTGGGTCTTTTCTTCCTGTTTTGGGCACCTACAGAAATTCTGTGTATCCTTTCAGTACAGAGATGCCTCTACGTGAGAGACCCTACTGGTGGTCTGCTATTTGCAGAAGGATTTTTTTGCTTGCAGGGAGAACTTTGCAATCACCGAGTGAAAACTGCTCTTCGGAAGAACTCTGGTTTTGGTACAAACTTCTGAATCTCTCCAGGTGAGTCTGTTTTCAACAAGGTCACCCACCGGATATCCTCACATCTGCTTAGATGGGGGGATGACTGAATCCAGCTGAGCTTCATTTTGTGTGTGCCCTCTCTTAAAACAAACTGCAGAGCTGATAAATTCTTTACCCCTCGCCCCTGCCAGCTCTGCGAATCACAGCTTCTTTCAAAGCTCAAGTGGAAAGTGCCGGACTGACAGAGCACCATTGCAAGTGTCAGCTGAGAGACAGGCTGCAACAAGCCTAGACATGTACTGGAGTTACTGCTCTGTCTGGGAGGGGGGATGCCAGCCACACTTCTCCATAGAAAGCACTGGGATGGGGTTTTTTCCTTTCAGCTTCACTTTGAGGCAAGAGAGAATCCATGTTCAGCACTGCTGGAGGTGGGAGGAAGGGCTTGCCCCATCGGAGTTGCTGATCAGTAGATGTTGTAGCAAGAGTCCATAGCTGATACTACTAGATTTTGGGTTTTGCTGTAGAAAGATCAGAATCTGGCCTAGGGTGAGGGTGTTTGTGCTTTGGCAGTGGGTGTGAAAGGAGAAACTCCAGAGGGTAGGGCGGCAACATGCTAGTTCTGTTCTCTTCCGTAGATGGCCTTCCGGAGACACGCTGGGTGAGTGGAAAATGTAATGAAATTCCCAGAGCCTCCTGGTGCACTACCAAGGTATTCTTGCCAGCTTTCCAGCCTGAGATGTTGGTGCAGCTGTAGGGCCCAGCTCTGCAGATAGAGCTGACTGCAGATTAACCCCCACCATAGCAGGAGGATTACTGAGAGGGGTGTTTTCTTCACCTGTGAAATAGCCCACACTATAGCCACGGTTGCCTTTGGGATAAAATTAGCTGAATAAAAGGCTTTACAGCAGATCAAGCTCATTTCTAACTGCCTTTCTTCTTTTGAGAGCTCATTTGTTTATTCTGGTTCACAAACTGAGCAGTACAAACAGCAGTAAAAATGTGATGCATCCCAAATTCTAGCTGTGAGAATGGGTTTCATGGCCACTGCAGTCTACACAAGGTCTTTTAGATCCAAACCATCTGTGGGGTTCAGAGTATGTGAACTATTCATGTTGTCCTAGAGATTTACCAGGGAGCAGGGTCTCAATGTGCCAGAATCTGTAAGAAAACAGAGACCTGCACCACAGACAGTCCTGAGGTTCTTGTTTTAAGCTTCTATTGAGTAGATAGATCATTGTCCTGCACCATTTAGTGGTGGAGAAAAAAGCAGGAAGGGGGTTTAACAAGTGCCTCATATGGTTTGTGTTGTCTCTGCTATGCTGAACCTTTCTTTCTGCTCACACAGCAGGGTTTCTCTTTGCCTCGGTTTCCTTTGTGCAGATGGTAGCAATAGGTTTTGTTTTCCCCCCAGCCGTCAAATTAACAGCCTTGGCAAGCTTTCATTTGCTGGCTAGTTTTGGGTGGTGCTGGAGGATTGCTCCACTCAGTACATTTCCAAGACTGGCTTTTTAACCCAAGTTCTATAAAAACAAACTTTTTTTTTGTTTGTTTATTTGTTTGAGAGAAGGGACCTTGGGAAAGCAGATACAGAATTTGCTCTGACTCTATTTTGTCCGCAAAAGGAGCTGGCTTTGAGTTGGATTAGAACAGCAGATTGGCTTCTTGCACAAATCTCCCACAAGCAATGGGCTGAATTGGGAAAAGCTGGTGGGCAGAGGTACTGGAAACAATCTTCTCCTGTCTTAAAACATCCGCAGGAGAAAACTCTGAAAACTCTGGCCTCGTATCTCCAGACTCCACAGCAAAGCTTTCCAGTCCATTCAGTTGCACAGATCAGCTTCAGAGTACAATATCCTGAGCTTGTGAATTTGCAACATGATTTTCTCTTCTTTCTTCCACTCACAGTAATCCAATACGGTATCAAGGAGCAACTGTAGAATGACAACCTCTTGCCATTCTCCAGTGGTGCTGGTAGCAATATTTAGCTTACAGAGAAATGAATGATCTGAACGGCTCTATTGACACAGATGCTGATGCAAGTGGATTCTAACCAGAAACAGGTGAAGAATTAGCATTTTTGCTTTATAAATGCAGGAACTCAAGCCAAGGGAAGAAATGGGCATTAGATTTCCTAAGCCTTTACAGAAAGCCCATGGGAGGGACATAAACTGAGCCAAGGGCCCTGAGTCCAGATCCTTGTGCCTTTACTATTCTATGTTTATATATATATGTATGTATTAAAATATCTATAATATGATATATATAGTTTCTATATACGTATAGTATATACAGTTTATATGATAAGGGGAGCTTAGCACAAATTTAGTTCTTTCATTGCCTGCCTGCGTGCCTTTCTAACTCAAGAAGCTCTGCTCTTGGCATCTTTCTGTAGTACAGCAGCATGTGTGGGCATATCTAGATTGGCAGCTTTGTGTACACTTGGTGCATCTTCACCTTTTGGAGTTTGTGGCAAAGGCCTGTAATGTGCTAGAGACTGTAGGACCCAGGCTTTTAGTTATCTCCTCCATCTTGAGGATGTAGTTTGAAATACTTGCTCATCAGGTGTTTCATTTAAACTTGGTTCTACTTGAAAAAGAGCCTGTATATCCAACATGCTGCCGTGCCAGGAACAACAAAAGATACAGAGCCACTGCTCAGCCTTGCGTTTGTTTCTCACATGTGTTCCAGGACTGCTCTCCTCAAACCTCACTGGTTGTTTTCATCTGTTGCTAGAGCCGTATGTCTCCAAAGGAAGGACCAGCTCTGCCATTTGAACAGTCTTCCTCCATCTGCTGCTACCGCTCCTATTACTGTAGCTGTGCGTGAAGGCAACTCGGTGACGCCAGGCTTGCAGACACTTCATCAGTCTATCTGTCGTTGCTTGTGTTTCCAGTAACCCGTGCTAGGTGAGGTCATCACAAACTTGCATTTTAGTGCTGGGCTTCAACAGTTTAAGGTTGTTACCCACGGCCATTGGCTATTAGGCTGGCTAGTATAAAAATGCACTGGGACTTCAGACCAGCTGTTCTTGGGGGAAACTGCTGTTGCTTTGAGTTAGCACCAAATGTGGTCTTTGCAAGCCTGCCCTCACCATGATGGATAAGACCATGGACAAAAACTAGTCTGATCTATTCCATAGTTTAGTTCTCTGTAGGCTAAACCTATAGCTTGAGGTTTAATTCCCACCTCCAGTTGGAACTGTTTCCTTTTTTTTCAGTGAAAACTGTAGTCTGCACAGCTGCCCCCAGATTTCATGGGTGGTATGCAAAAAGGAGTCAGACTCTTTTGAGGTTTTTCTATCCTTATCAAAGTGCTATGTTAAAGGTAAACCCAGGCATCTCGTAGAGCATTGGAGAGGCCAGAAGGTCTCCGTCGCTCTGTATGGGGTTTTATTGGGATGGATGTGGACAGCACAGCCTGGAACACAAGTTGTTTATTTTAATTTACAAAATAAAAATAAAGCCATGTTTATTTGCATCAGTTGAGGGGTCTTTTTCTCACAGCTGCTTGAAGAGTGAGCTCTAGCTGCCAAGTAAAATAAGGTTTAATGTTACAACGTGCACTGGGAAGGGCAGAGCTGGTAATTACTCTTCAAACACCAAGACACTGGTAGGTGCAATATATGGAAATCCATGTGAAGCGCAGAAGTCGGCGGTGGCATGTGGTAGATATGGGACTAAAGTGCAGGGAGGTGTTGCAAATGGCAGGCACCTACAGCAAGTAACCCCTGTGAGGTGTGGGTAGGTGAGGAAGCTGCATCCTCAGGGAGGCTCTTAGGAGCAGTTCATTCTTGCTACGCGCTAGCTGCCAACTTGCGTCTGGCATTCCCATTATGGAAAGCTAGCTGGGAGATGGCTGGAATCCCTGGTTTCCTTTCCCTCCTCTCTTGTCAAGCTTGGTGCTCTGGTGAACACTGGAAAACATGCTTGTTATGTTGGGCGGTGGTTTACGCCTAAAAATTGATGAGGAGAAAGCTCATCTTCCCAGGTCTGTTTTCTCCTTTTGCTGCATGGACGGGTACAGTCTCTGCAGACTCTTTGCTGCTGAGCGCTCTTTGCCTGTGAGATACCCACGAGCCCACAAGGAGGATGGTTGTCAGATGGGGATCTGTTTTTTTTTCATCTCTGTCCGATGCCGATGAAGCGGTTTGAGGGACAGTGATGGCTGGTGTGGTCTCAGCTGTGTTTCATCTGACTCATCTGGAACAGGGGAGCAAATGACCAGGATCTAAATGTTGCTTTACTGTGGCTGAATCTGAAAGCCTGAATATCAGTAAAACCAGCATGGTGCTACGTACCATACCTATTTACAGACAGATTCCCTGCCTTTAGGGGACAAATGCAGGAAAGAGAGGAGGCTTAGAGAGGCTGGACTGTTCAAGAGCTACATGCAGGGGGCAGACATTCAATTCAGATCTTTTGATGCATACCAGAAAGACTGACTGACTTCTTGCTAATGACAAGGAAATGTGGAGAAGTCTGACTGTGAGATAGCCCAGATCGCATGGAGACAGTGTCCCCTCAAACTGCAGGAGGGTCTCGGGCTGGTTATATTGACTGGACTGAATGAGAAAGGTTGTCTGCAGAGCAGAGGACAGTTACCACCTGCATCCTGTAGCCCACAAGGCTTGTTCTCTGTTGGTGCAGCCAGAAGCCTTCTGTTGCTAGCCCTCCAGCTCTGTATTGCTTTGGGACAAGAATTGAACAAGGCAGCTTACAATGGCTTTGACACCATTTGGGCTGATGAAGCTGGCTCTCAAAAAGCATCCACCCACTTGCTAAACAATGCCTCAGGCTCTGAACACATTAAACTGTTGCTCTGCTGCCTACATGCAGCTTTCCAGGTGGAGTTCATTTTTGATGTTATCCATCCCCCTTGATAGCTTGTGAGCTGGCAAACTGTGACTCCACCTCCTGTCACTCCTGTCTATACTTTGTACTACAATTTTGGGGAGCCTGCTTGTTGCAAAGCCTTGCACAAAGAACTGCCTTCACCCCAGAAAATGTCTCTGCCCTTTCTGTTGGTCAGTGAGTAAAAAAACAGGAGCGAAGCATTAATCAAAACCAAAGGACCCTATATGTATTTGTTGGAAAACTCTGAGCCCAGTTAAGCACTCATTTCACCGGGACGCCGAGATGGAGAATTCTTCCCCTGTTTTGTTTGGTGATTTGGTGCTGGATTTGACTTATTGCAGAGACATGAAATTTCGGTGAAACCTTGATTTTTAAGTTGAGTTTGATGCAATGCAGATTCCAGTTCTGAGTCAGGCTTTTTTTTTTTTTTTTTTTTAAACAAACAAAAAACAACTAACCATCCTCCCAACAACAACTACTTTCTTTTTTTAACCAGAAGTATATAATCTTCCTTGGAACTTTTCTTAAGCACCAGAAGGGTGAAGAGGTGGAGAATGTGAGTGAGCACAGTTGGTGGCAAGCGTCGTGCTTTATTAGACTTTACTAATGCAGGTCAGCGTGTATATGCATTGAAACTTACAGTGAGCAAAGAACAAACAGCTGTCTGCCATACTGCCAGAGGTGGCTGGGAAATGGCCCAAACACAGAAAAGTTTTTTTTTTTAAGAAAAAAAAAAAGAGAGAAAAGTAGCTGTCTTCAGATATGTTTGAAATAATGAAAAGAACTGATGTGCAAAGCGATTAAGAGATCTTTGAGGATCAAAAGCCTTGATTCAGTTTTGCCAATGGAACAAAACTTTTCATCTGTTCTTATGTGGACCTTAAAGTAGGGCAGAAGGGTGTAGTTTTTAAATTATTTCATTTCAAAATTTACTTTGGGCAGGGGGAAAGGGTTCTCTCTGTTTGTTCTTGCTCTTGTTATTCAGTGTCCTTAACACAAAAGGCCAGCCTGGCTCTGAAATGAAGAGCAGGGTCGTTCTATGAACTGGTGGTTCATTAGTCTCCTTTTGATATGTCAGAACAGTAAGGGACCCTTTTATTTTTTTTTTCTCTTTCTAGTAATGTCTGTGTTCTTAAATCAAGACATCTTCCCTCATCATGCTGCAGTGGCTGAATCTCTTTCAGAGATTTCCTAAGTGGGTTGTACCAATAATGCTCATCTTGTGCAGACAGGGCATTACAGTCAAAAGTTAGATGCATAAGGAGGCCAAACCCAAAGGTTTTCAATGCTCCGTGTGGTGAATCCTGTTTCCCAGCTCTGTGTTTATTTGGAGCTGGATGCCCCCCACCAGGTTAATTCTGTGTTTGTTTTCCCTGGTAGCTTCTTGCCAGCAGGACCACAGAGCAAGAGTAGCCTTGAGAAGATGTGATAAGGGAGACTCAGAAGTGCAAATTGCTGGATTCCAGCACTTAGAGCTCAAGAGCAATGTGCCCTTTCTTGGGGAAGGGGTGATGGAAATAGCAAAAAAAGAACAACAAGAAGGATCTGGGTCTGTGAGAGCAAAGAAGAGAGATTGGGAAGGAGAGTACAGAACTCAGGAATGTCCTTTTCTTTGTGTTTCTGCAGGGGACAGTGGAAGAGCTCCCTCTTCCTGTTCCAGCCTGCTGTAACCAGTGTGGAAAATGCCTTCCTTGCAGGTTGGAGTGTCTCGGTGGTCCCAGCATCCTTGTAGCAGTGTATTTCTTTCAACATGAATTTGCCTACTGGGGGATGCACTAGACAGCATGCATTTGCTCTGTAGGCTCACCAGACCAGCTCTGCTGAGTCATACACTGCCACTAAAGGGTTAGTTTTCAGAGCATTCATGGCTGGGTTGCAGGTTTGTTGGGTTTAATGACAGACAGAAGTCAGTTCACCTCGATGGGAGAAGCTGTGTGTTGGTCCAAGTTGTGTGTTGGTCCTGTCTCGTTGCAAAAGAACTGGTGACAGGAGAGAGATTCTGTGTTTCTGTTGCTGTTATGGACAAGGTATTGAGTAGGCATCTGCTGCCACAGCAGTGCAGGTGCATCCTGTGACCTGGAGCTCATGTACTTCTGGTGTGTGGTTTCCTGATGTGTCCTAACTCAAGTCAGGTGGTAGGTGTGCCCTAACCTCGTCAGTAGGGTGTCTGTGGTGCACTGGTTTAAAGCCTGTTCCCTCCTCTAAAACTTAATTAATACAAGTCGTATTTTGTCATCACATGTGCACCAGAGATGGCAACTGCCATGTAGGCTGTTATGGGAACCACAGCCGTACGCTACACAAACTCTGTCACGCTCTAGTGACGTACCACCAGCAACAGCAGAAACCTGAAACATCAGCAGCAAAAGCTGAAAAATTTGTCTATTCCCACAATGGAGCAACATTGTCAGTCGCAGGCTGGAAGAGTTTTGCTGGTGAAAATGTTTAGCAAGGTGTGGATGGCAGAAAGAATTAATCTGCTTTCTTCTGTGACCCGTTTCTAGATTAGATTCAATTTGTTCCTAGCACTCCCATGTCTGTATCAGTGGCAGGAACGAACTGTCACTGTTGATACAAGCCTGGTGTAAGAGTTTGTAATTACAAGTCATTTTGTGAGCAATATGATGGGTAAAAAAATGACCTCCTGTGGGCTGGTGATCTGCACACTCTTGGACTTGAAAGCAGGCATACATTAATTTACTGTATAATTTTTATACTGCTCTAACTTCGTCGTAAGCAGGCAGCACGTCAGCATATTATCAATTCTAATACAGCTGTGAGCAGCAAGAGAGTGAAGAGAGTCTTGTGCTTGCCTTTGGGCCTGAGAGGTGGAGATTAGATTGCCCATGTATTATGTTTTGACAGTCGCTTCTCTGCTGGTGTTCACGTAAATAGTTATTTTTAGGAAGATCATATATATTTCCCAGTAATTGTTTTCAATGCATCAAAGAGCTCACTGACATAAAGCCTGTGATTTATGGGTTCCCGCTACTTTTTAATAGCTGAACTTAAATCCTGGATTCACTGAAGCCATTTGGAAAATTGGGATTATTCCAAGCTGGAGCAAAGGGAGGGAGACTGGTATTTTGCCAAGATCAGCAGTGATTCATTCCCACATTCATGCTCAGCATCCAGTGAAGGGCAGAAGCTGGGAATGCTGTAAGGAGAGCTAGCAAGAGATTATCATGTTGAAGGTGAAGCTGCCCTACTCGCTCCCTCTGCTGCTAGATAAGGTCTTTCGAATAAGAAAGACCAAGTTCTGTCATGTTTTTCTTTCCTTCTCTCTAGAAGTCGATTTATTCGTAGAAGCCCCAAGCCAACCAACTTGCCTCATGTCTGTAAGGCATAGGGAGTACTGAATATTGCCTGTCCCAAAGAATGTCCTCGTAGGGGTGAAGGACTGGAGAACACCTCAGGATAAATATACTTTGAAAATCCCTTACAAAGAGATGTTTTAGTTACTGCTTGGAATGAAGCAATGTCTGTATCAGGTTAGCCTAGCAGTCTCTGGCAGTGTGAGCAGTGGCCCTGGGGGACCTGTAAAGGGACAGGGTGGACCCAGGACTCATTGCTGGCACATTCTGTCACGCTCCAGTGATACTTGCCCCCCAAACACCCTGAGTGAGAGGCGATCGCAGAATAAATTAAATGGATGATAGTATAATTTAGACTACATGGGAAATCTTGAGGTAATATAAAAAGTGGAAACTTGCTGTGGCCTAAGATTTACTAAGTTTTGTTTAGCCTGAGGACACTTATGGTTTCGATGCCTGCACCAGGGTTCAGACTCCATCTCTTAGGACATGCAGCTAGACAAATAGTCACTAATCCATTGGCGTGAGGAATGAAAGAGGCTGTCTGTCCATCCAGGAGCCTGTCCTTGCTCTGTCCCTCCCTTGTCTGCTGATCACAGGGGTTGTGCTCCAGCTGCACGTCCAGTAGCCGCGACCGTGCTTATGGGGGAGAGCGAGGCTTTTACAGCAGGGCAGCTGAAATACTTCTTAGTTGTGAGCCCCTTGGGAACTGTCTTTCCTCAGTGAGATCTGTTCTCCTTGTCTTCAGGCCAGCTGACAGTGGAGTAAAATTTCTCATCGTGTTTCAGTTTTCCCAGCTCTGGGAGAGAGGTGCAGGGAGATGGTAGAGTAAATGGAGCCAAGTATCCCAGCATGGTTCAGTCTCAGCAGAAAGGAAAGGACTTCTTAATTTTTTTTTTCTCTCTTGCAGAGTAGGGGCACAGCCACGGTGTTTTATTTTCCTGATGTGATCAACCCTCATGCATATGTTAGAAATAAAAATCTGAAAGCACTGATGTTGTGATCAGGAGGCAAAACCAAGCAAATTTTATATTTGTGGATAAGAGGCACTAATGAACCCCTGAATTTCCAAACACATAGAGGAGCATTGATATCTAAATGCCAGAAATTCTAAGCCCTTACCTTGCTAATTCATGTGGCATTTGGAGGGGCTGTGGATTTTTATTTCATCCTGGTATTTGTGGTATTTCCTGCCATTAGTATAGGAAAACCCTTGTGTGGTGAATGCTGGCTTTTTCCACCGTTGGTGGCAGCCACTGAGACTTGGGTTCATGAAAGGCAAACCATCCTTTGCAATCTGAAGGATCTCAGAGGTACCTGGGAAGGAAACTCTCATTGGGGTTGAGTAAGGATGTTGGTACTGTGCCTGGGTGCCAGCCGAACGGCTCTGAGCAGAATTGGATCTTGTCTCGAGATCCAAGAGTCTGGCGCTTCAAATTCAATGGGAGTTTCAAAAGCTGTAGCTCGGAAATACTATTGATAGTAATTTTATCACAACTTCTTAAAAATAATCTGCATATGCAGGTTTCAGGTACAAGTGTTGGCCCCAAGACAGTAACCCAGCCTTCAGAAATGGCTGGGTTTATTGCAGATTAAATTGTAGATTGGGCTGTTTAGATTTGTAATGGAAAAAAATTAGGCAACGTACTTTCCTCCCCTCCACCCTCTATCATCAGGGCATATATCAAATTGCACTATCTGGCAGGGAGTTCCAAATGTTATTTGAGAAGAGAGAGGAATGCAAGCGATGTCAGCAGAAAACAGCTGAGTAGCGGTTAAATTTCTTTGGCCTGAACCTGCTCCACAGGGAAAAAGAAACGCAACAACTGGACTTGTTTCATTTCACCCCAGCACAAACCATCCTTTGGAAACAGATGATGTTTGTGAGCAATTTCTTGACAGAAGCTGGGGTTTTGGGATGCTGCTGGGTGGACAAATCCTGCTCTGCTGTGGACGTGGCAGGTTGAGCTCAACAGGGTCAGCGCTGGCCGTGATCCCTCAATGACAGCACTGGGCTTTGTGGGGCACTGGGTATTACTGATCCCTTGTGCAGCTGGAGCCTGTTACTTTAGAGGGGCAGGTTTAGGTTGCATCTCCATGCTCTGCTAAACTTTTTATCTGCACGGGCTTTAAAGATAAAAGCCTTGAGAGCTGGCTCAAGTGAACTTGCCCAGTGGTGTGAAAGAGCAGTGGAGGTGCGTGCAAGGATACTGTTAGCTGAGAAGCTGGACGGAGTTAAATGGTACCCTTAATCCCCTTGATATTGGCAGAGTCAAGTTAAAAGGTCTTCCCCACTTGGGGTGAAGGTTTTGCACGTGTAGATGCTGGTTCACTTAAGGGCAATGCTGTCTCTGCTTGAAAGCACTCTTCTCTGCTGGCATTTGCTTTATTACTGAGGGAAGAAGTAATTTCTGCAGTGTCTTGTGTCACAAGCTGGAGATGTGTTTTGAATTTTTGGTTCATGGAAGCTTTTTAAAAAAACAGTAATGGACCCAGCAAACAGCTAGAAGAAGAATGGATGAAGAGAAGGAAGCAAAAGTAAATATAGCCCTTGTTTTTCTTCTACCAGGCAATCTACAGAGTCATCTGACTTCTTTGCCTCGTACTCCCCTTTTTAGGTGGATTTTTCCTGATTATTCACATAGAGCATTTTTGTATTCATCCTCACAGCTGTTGCAAGCAACAGGAGGTTGCAGTCCTCAGACATGATCCTTCTTGGGATTTGGGGTCCTTCTTGGGATCTCTGCCTGATGGGGGTTCAGGGTCCTTTCCCTTGCTGTGTTCTTTAGTTTTCCCCATTGCCTGCCTCTGGACCTCTCTGATGGGACAGCTTGGTCTCTTCTAGGATGAAAACCCAAGAGGGCAAGGGAACAGGAGCTGCTTTTCTCTGATCCCTCCTCAGCTTTTTTACAGCTCCCGGGGGGGGAATTTTCAGCAACAGCTACACCACAGTCCACCTTAGATCCTTGAGTTAGACTTTTTTCTAGCCCCTGATCTTTAGGGCTGTCTCTAGACTAACCAGTGTCTGTGCTTCCCAAATGTTTCATGTGGAAATATTTTCCAGGTGTAGTGCCCCAAAAGCATCAGGTGCTCAGGTAATTCCCATTACCTCCAGTAGGAGTTATGCAACTACCAGTGCAGAAAGTGTGGACAGATGTTAATGTCAGTTTGGGGAGACTTTGTAATTGAATGCAAGAGGAGCACAACAGACCTAAAGATGACGTGTTCTGTGCAATCCTGCTTCTGTTGCAGTCAAAAGGAGGCCCCCTCATTAATGTCAATAAAAGGGGAAATAAGGTGTAAATCAGGAAATCAGAGAAAAATCAGAAAATTTGTGCATGAGTTTTTTTCTGAGGGGTATGGAATAATTTCATAAACTGAGGAAATATTCCTGGCAGTAGAGATCTTCATTCTGCACTAGAAATAATGTGGCTGAATGCTTTTGAATGTAAAAGTAAATTCTTCCAAAAAGTGTATGAATAGTTTTTCCTAAGTGACTGCAAGAATGACACCAATCTATTGAAACAGTATACTCAAGGTCCTAACCAAAATCCTGTTTAGTGCTCTGAGTCTTTTGTCTTTGAATGTATTTCCTCTCTTCTCCAACCCAGTTGTTGGTGCACTGGTTATATTGCCTAGTACAGCCTTGGAAAACAGATACATTTTTATTTGCATGCAAATTGGTAGGAGGCAGCTTGCCTGTAAATACTGTGATAATCATTACAGATTCCATGGTTCATCAGGACTCTGATGCCTAATTGGCTGCAGGATTGCCTATAACTCTCAATAGCCTGATTCAGAGCAATAGGAATTGTTGAATCTACATAATAAAGCGACTGTGATGAAAGTTGAGTGCACACCTACTTTATATGTGTGTTATCATTCTCATCAAGGTCAAAGCATTTATTTTTTTTTCCTTCCAGATATACATATTCATAGAGTCTGTGCACAACTAATGAATCGGAAGATTAAATGGTTGTGGATTAAGAACAAACCCCACTGTTCTCCTAATTAGATTGAAAGTTACTTAGTTCATCTGATTGGAATTCTGAATTCAAACCAGCTAATGCACTGGCACGGTGCTTCTCAGCTACCTGCAAAATCTGAGCCTCGGAGTCACTGGACCAGATGAACACTCCCATCCAGTCCCCCCAAACCTCTGAGAGGCCAGTGCCGCTTCTTAAGGATCACTGAAATTCCACCCCCGAATTTCCCCAGGGAGAGGTTGACCCAGGGCAGAGGAGCCGTGCTGCTGGGGTTAGCTAGCACACAAGATCGCAGGCCAGGACCAATTTCACATCAGATTTTTTTCATATTTGAGCAGGGACATCACTTCTAGTCCCCAGCAATAGGCATATTCCTTAAGTTGCTTGAGATAAGTTCTTTGTCTTGCAACTGCAATGCATTAAAATGTCTTTTCAACACATACGAACGTATATAATTAGCAGCCATGACTCAAAGGAGTCCTTGCCCTAAGCTGGGTATCACCCTTCTTCCCCTAAGCTTGGAAGCAGTTGTGCTGGTCCCGGGCCTTGGAAAGGGCTGCAGCAGCATCAGGCTTAGAAAACCTAGGGAGAGAAATGGCCAGGTCTAACAATAGGAGTGAGTCAGTCGCTTTGCAGTGAGGTGATTTGATTTCCTGTTGCTCTGCTGTCTGGGCTGCTTGTTTTGGGGAACAGATCCTTATTAATGCTTTATCTATAACATCCTCACTTCCACCGACAAGACCCCTCTGTGGATTATTTTCCTGACTTGTGCTGTGTATCACTTCCTCCTGCTCCCAGCCACGCAGCTGCTCCTGCTCCAGCTGCCTGCGCGGGGAGTTTTGGCAGAGCTCCTTAATGAATGCTGCTCCAAGATGCTTGGCTTAACTTCATGGCACCCATGAACATTTGTCCTTTCCCTCTAATCTTCTGAATTGCAGAAGTGTTCGGTATTTGGGCTTTAGATCCTTCCTGGTTTTATTCAGGTGTAGAAAAGGGGAGAAGGGAGGGTGATGGAGGGGCTGTTTAAATATAAAGAAAAAAAAGATAATGGTGTGGGGCTACGTTGTCCTAGTTCTTTCTTTTTTTTATTGTGTGTGCATGCATTTATTTTAACTTCTCTGTTTGAAGGGGGGAAGGAACCAGACTCTGACCTGTGTAACTAAAAAAACAGCACTAAATGAGAGAATTTCAGTAAGTTTTCACAGGTGTATTAAAATAGGATAAGATTTCTGTTTCCTTAATGAAAATGGGAGCAATGTGTATCTTTCCACAACAGATATGAAACAAAGAGAACTAAGAAATGTGTTGGCATTCAAAAGAGCAGGAAAGTAACACTGTTCCTGTCACTGTTAGAAGGTTAAAATCCTGCCTGGCAGCCTATAAACTATTTAAACGATCCTACAGAAATTCCACTTACTGAATCATCTTTGGGATTTATAGCTCAATCCTTCACCCCAATTGAAGACCCAATGTACTCACAGCCCTGCCGGAAAATACACCTTAATGAGGGGAAATTATAAAACTGGACTGAGGAAGGAAAAAAAAAAAAAGCCCTCTTCAGCAGAGGTCCTTGCTGCAGTCCTCTCTTCACATGGCCATTGAGATGATGGCAGCTGTGCTGCTGTGATCATATGTGACCTAGATTTTCTTCACAGTAGTCCTGCGTTCTCCCTGATCTTGTGTAGGCCTGAATGAATTGAATAGAAACATTTCTGGATGCTTTCAGGGAGCAATGATATCTTTTTCTCTCTCTCTTTTTCTTCAAACTACAGCATCTGTTCCCTTGTGGTTTTCTCCCTTTGCTCTCACGCAGTGGTTATGAAAGAGGACAGGGCTGGCGTATAGCTTTAATTTGGGTAATGGTGGATGGGGAAATCAGGGCAGGTATGATTCCCCCTTGGTGTACTGCAACACACCAGAGTGTAAAACTTGAGTCCGTGGATTTCTAGCACTGATTACATACAAAGGAAGATGGGAGGGCTGTTGGGAAGATCGAGGGGTGAGACACGAGCATCGGGAAGCCCTTGAGTTTCTGCACTGACCGTGGGTCTGAGCCTGGTTTCAAGAATGCTTTTAAGTACCATTCACATTAAGCTCTTCTGCCAGGGCTCAGGCATTACCCTCGTGCAAACACCTAATTCTCTGTGGGAAAAATGTTGGAGAGACTCGGCTCCTTGGTGCATGCCCAAGCTCTTGTTAATGCTGTTTGGCTGGATAAGGTGTGGGCAGGAATAAGCTCGTTATGTTACAGCACCCAGCAGAAAGTCCAAGACTGTCCCTGGCTGCTGGTATGGAGGCTGCCAGTCCTCAGACCCGCTCTCCTGAACGCAGCTTTTGACTTCTGGCATCCCAGCTCTGACACTGATACCATCTGTTTACTTGAACAACACTCACTCCATTTGGAGGGTCTTGGTTAAGGTATTTGGAGGAAACTAGGCAGATCTGGTTTGATTTCCCTAGGGGGGACAGCAAGGCCTTGGAGCAAAAAAGGCTGAAGCAATCTGTAGGGCAAACTGCTACTATTTCCTTCCTTCCATGCAGATCCTGCTGAGTCTGTTGAAAATTCAAGTTTCTAGGATTGAATGCAAATTTTTTTAAACATAAACCAAGCAGCTAGCGCTTACAGTCCGAGTCCAGTGGAGACTTTCAGATACTGTTCTGACAGCAACAAAAATAAACACTTATTCTCTGCCTCAGTTCATATGTAAAATGAAATTGTAGTGATCCCATCATCTGCTTTGCGGAGTGCTGTGAGGATGACTTCTTTTTAGTGCTGTCTTCAGTTACAGAGCTGTTCTGACAGTGGCGAGTGAGTGTTACAGGTGGTGGGTGGGGGTTCCTTCCGAAATTTTATATAACTCCAGTGTTATCTGTTCCTGTGATTGACTTGACACATGAATTTGAAACAGTTGGAGCTTCTCTCCCACTCTGGTGTAGCAAACTGGATGTGAAAATTACACTTCCCCCTGGGAGCTGATAGTTTGCTGTTGGGTGCATGGTGTTGTGTTCCTTTGTTCGCTGAACGTGGCACTTGGCAAGTGGTTTTTGCCACTTCAGGGTTGTCAGTTCTGTCTGCTAAAGGCCAAGATAAGGCTCTACAAAAAGCCTTTCACTCCAAACAAATCTTCTCTGTAATGTACTGACTCAATGACAAAGGAACCAGGAGCTTAGAGGTGGTTTAGATTTTTTCCTGCCCCAAAGTGCGCACTCTTCCCTTGCCATGCTTTTTATTTTAATGTGGTATTTCCTACCCTGCTGTAAACACCAGGGTGGTTTTTGTCTTGTGACTCCGCAGTGCTTTGCCACCACATTCCTTTCATAACGCATTGCTGATAGCACTAGATGTGCTGCTGGCTGCTTCCAAGGCTTATCAGAGGGTTTGTACCAAGAGCACTTAGATAATCCCATGAGGGGCTGCATTAGCAATAAGAAACCTATATGAAGCACTGTTGTGATACATTTGTGACCAGGCAGTATAAAATACGTGGGAACAAATCTGCGGTCCTCCAGAAAGCTGTGATTTCAGTACAGCACGGTGAAGCAACACATACAGTGTTCTGGTCTGTAATGCCATTGTTTCCTTCCTAAAGTGACCTCGGTTACTTAACGACAGAGGAGTGGCAGGGGTGCAAAGCTGGGCAGCAGCATCTGTCCTTCTCAAGCCGGCTGTGAAATGCACATTGGCCATTATAAATGTAAGCAATAAAAATGTGCGAAGCATTCGTACAAGTAAAATTCACTTGGCTCTTGTTTTTAGCTGACGAAAAAAAGACCAAATTTGTCATAGGGTTCACAAAAGTGTCTGAATACTTAAGGGATCAGCAGCAGCTATGACTTGATCCATCATAGTGCAGTTTGCAGCTTTGCCTGTTGAGGTGAAGCCTCACCAGATTTTTTACCGAGTTTTATTCTGTTGTATTATTCCTTATGCACCAACAGCATGTGGAATCAGACATGAATTCAAAATTACTTTGCTTTCAAATTTTCATGTAAAGGGTCTGATCAAAGTCAGACCATTGATATTTTGCCTTGTATTTTGTGTTAGAGGAGCCAGTAAAAACAAATCACAAACCATCTAAATATATTGGATCCTGTTCTGTGCACCAGGCTTTTTTCCTGTGACTTGACAGTTGTCTGAATGCTTAGCTCCTAATGGGGAAGAGGGACTGATACACAGGTAGAGACGAGGCAAAAGTCATAATTCATGGTCAAACAGGGATGAAAGGAAACTTTTGTACTGAAGGGACTTCTCCCGTGTATTGTGTCAGGACTGTCACAACCTTCAGCTGCCAGAACGACCTCTAAGGCGGTGGGATAAGTATCTAAATGTAGGAAGACAGCAGCAGTAGGTAATGAATCTGCAAAACTGGAGATACAATACATGCAGTCCAACCGCAGATCCAATTATAATCAATGTAGGTTGTTTTAGGGACTGTGCAAAAACCAGGAATTGACTTCGCAAGATGAAATGAGAAATTTAACAGGGATGAAGAAAGGCGTTACCACGCTATTCATAACACTCCTTGTTAGAAGCTGCCAGCTTCTTCCTGCATAACATGAAGGAAGCTACAGGTGATGGAAAAATAAATTGGTCCCTCTGGGCATGGTGATTTTGACTATACATGTGTATTAGAGATGAGGCTGATGTGCTATGAACGGCAGGTGAAATGACAGCAGTGGTACATGGAAACTTGGTATGTGTCAGTGATGCTGCTCAGAAATGGTCAGGGAGTAATGCCACATTTTATTCAGGCGGAGGCTAAAATAAACCCTTCCAAAACCACAGAAGTTGCTTTCTGGAAGAGTAAATGGCAGATTGTGTGAATGCTTCTGAATTTGCTGCTCCCTTCTCACAATTCTGTCTTGCAATGTGGGTCTTGCTGACACTATAGGAGAACATTATGGTACAATGAGGAATTGGATATAGTTTCCTACAGGTCAAGCCAGCTCCTTGCTGCTGGCTCATCTCCTTGTACGCCCTTTTAAAGCACTGCATTGTACGTGGTACTGAAAAATGTCTGCAGCTTTTATAACCCCCCATACAGCCTTGGCTTCAGTCTGAAGCACAGTTACGTGGGCAGGGAGAAAATGTTCTCTGAATGAATCCACCAAAAACATAGCGCCTGTCCTGTAATAGCTGGGATTGGAGAATAGAAAACTAATAAACCAAAGACTCATTTCTTCCCTTCTTGTAGATCGCATACTGAAGGCTTCTGAAAAGTGCCTCTGTCTCTTAGCCATAAGCTAATAGCAGAGATGACCTTAGAGTTTGCATTAGTCAAGTGTGCTGAAGAAGAAAAATTTACTGGATTTGCCTGGAGGATCACAGTTGGGGGATGGTTTAAATCTCATTGGACAGGGCCAAAGTTTTTCAGTAGCTTTGTCTTGTCTGGAATTGGACTGTCTAGAGCAGGATGCTTGTGACCATCCTACTGAGGATGTCTCATGACAACTTGATCTATTGCCATGGCCATGTGGCCATAGAGAGCAGCTGTGACTGGGCTAGGGGTAATGGACTTGCATGGTTTTGTCTGGACTTATGTGAGGTGAGTGAACGGTGACAGACAGAAGGAACAGGCTTGTCTAGAGAATCTGTTTTCCAAGATTTGGAAGTCCAAGCAAAATGTGAGAGATCTGAAAACTGCTTTTGTCTTTGGCTGTGCTGCCCAGAAAGAACTGAGTGTGGCCAGATCTTGTACAGAATGCAAGTTTCCCAACAAGCTCAAGGTGAAAGGGAGCTCTCTTCAGTCCTCTTCCACCAGGAGTGTGCATGATGAGCCCAGTCCTGGAAAACACCCTTCCCTTGCTGATTCAATGTATACAAATTTTATATGCATATAAAAATAGAAGATGGTCTTGCTATCTAAGAGAACTTAGCACCTCTATTCTCTACCCTTTCAGATGGTGTCTAACTTTCCTGTGGCCAGTGTTGAGTTGACAGCTTTACATCCAAAAGATTTTTTGTGATCCATGGAGAGCTTTGTGAAGCTCCTCTCAGCTCAGTCACAAACATGAAAGTTCTCTCTTACAATTCAGGTGCACAAAGCTAATGACTAAGTGGCAGAGCCACAGAACCAGCCTTAGGGGGTTAATTTAGTGCCCTCTTTCATGCTACAGCACATGATGCTTCTCTTTAGTAACAGGACTATAAGCTCACCTAGGGTGTGTAGTCAGTGCTCTTTCTGATGACTGTCTGTAGGCTCAAACCAGTTTAAGGGGTAAAATGTCCCTTTCCAAGGGAGCTCATCATATATTCATGGTGCTAGAAATTACCCAGATGTTAAAGCAGTACCTGGATTATATCAAGAAAGACTGGAAATTGTGATCTGAGTATTCAGGTCCATATAAAAATCAAAGAGGTCCCATTTCAACTATGGAAGAAGGCGTTCAATGGCAGCCTGAAGGCCAGTGATATCACAAGGATTGCTAGCGTTTTCTCCAGGCTGATTTGCTTTTGTTGTTCATTGTATTAATTACGTGCTCTAGCCCCCCAGAGTAATGGCAAATTGACTGTGTTCTCTTCATGAAATCCATGGTTGAGTCGCATTTTGGCAGTACCATTCTCTTCTTCCATGGCTTCTTAACTCTTACCTGGCTTTCCCCAATCTCAGTAAAATCACCCACTGGTCCTGCTGAGCATATCCAACAGCACCTCCTAAAGGGAGGTGATAAGTTCCCTTACAGCTGTCCCGTCTCTGTTCTGTTCTCCTTCTCTTTTCCTCCTTGCCATCTTTGCTCTGCACTAACTACACCCAGAATGGAGCAGTAGATTTTGCGTCGATGAGCTGTTGTACAGGGCATATCCTAACAAGCTGTTGCTTTTCCCTCAAGTTGTTTCTTTCACTGTCACCTTTCTCCCAAAGCTCTGTAGCTCCAACTCTCCCTGGCCTCCATAGACTGAGGACAGAGACAGCAGGGAAATGCTTCCTCAGATGAGATTTTCTCAATAGTCCTTTTCCCATATCTACACATTTTCTGTGTCTGGTTTATTGCATTTGGGACCAAGATTTTCTTTCTGATACTGTGCAGATAATATGATGGTGAGATACAGCATTTGGTAAGTGGACAACCTGTAATCTTGTCTTCACAGCTCTTTTTCTTATGCTTACATCTTGAATGTGAGATTTAGATTTGCAATTTTCATTCCTCTGCAGCAGAGCCACCCTGGTACAAAGCACTGGCTTTATTGCATGTAACAGGTCCTAGAAAGTTGCTTGGTTCTTTATTTCTGAGCTTGGCACAAATAACACGGTATGAACGATTCCAATGCTGTTCTCATTATGAAGGTAGAACTTTTCCCTGGATCTCTACAATAATTTTTAGAAAAGAATTGGGAACAGTAAGAGTGAGTGACAGCTCTCCCCTTAAACCTTTTCTGTCAGCTGACAAGAAAGGATGCCTTTTGCTTCCTTTGCAAATAAACTGGACCAAATAGTACTAGTGATACCTGAAAATATCACGTTAAAAGTGGTAGTAAAAGGCAGCCCAGGTATCTGTGGAGAATGGACGTTGTTTGTATTCGGTCTTAGTCATGATGAGAAACTTATCTTCCAGACCTAACTACACGACAGGCTATTTTGAGGAGATAGTCCCTTTACATGGCTTGACTGTTCAAGGCTTTTAAAAAGTATGTATCAGAAGTAGGCAAAAGGGTTCCATTAAAAAAATCATGCATGCAAATGAAAGCTCCTCCAATCTTTGAAAAATCTTTCTTAATATTATATAATAAGAAATACATAACTGTGCCTATTTTTAACATAATTTGCTTTCATTTGATGACATTCAATAGTAAGATTTATTATTACCCGCATGGAAAATATCCTGCCTGAGGGTGGTTGAAATAGATCCTGCAGACAAGTCATCAATCAGCTCATGTTTATCTCTTCAGAGATCAGTGATATCAGTGGCAGGAAGAATTTCAACCAATCCAAGACTATTTACTGATAATAAAAGGAAATGTTCATGTGGATTTATACTGAATCTCTCACCAGAGGTCACACAACATTTTTGCAGGAGGGCTGATTTATTGAGCCTTGTTTAAAGATGAGACATGGAGGGCTCAGAGGTGCCCAAGCTCCCTTCTCAGCCAGGGGCAGGAGCCCTTACCCTGACACGTGTTCTGGCCATTGCTCCCTTTCTGGGAGAGGGTTACAACTCTCCTTGTAGAGGGTGGCATACAGAGGGCTTTCAGATAATACTGGTCTCCCTGTCCCCATTGCTAACGAGTTCAGCTAAAAGGATTTAAGGCTAATCCAGACAAAAAGATCTTTCACAACAGATGAATAGCATGCAGAACGATTGTCTTACATTTCTAAGAAGTGAATTGTAGCTTCTAACTTAACTCTGCCATCATTTTAAAGCAGAAGGTCTTATATTTGTGTCCCTGATAAAGGTTTTTCAAAATTTTATGACTACATTCAGAGTATTTATAGGTATTGACTGCATGGTTCAGGACAAAGATCTGTTGTCCTTGAGACAAAATAACAACCCTGACTTTACCTACTATTTCCCTCTCGGTGTCTGCAACTAAACTGCAATTATTATTTAACCCATGTATGCTAGAAGTTTTCTTTCTCTCACATTTGTTTTTTTTTCTTTGTAACATTCAGTATTCCTACTTACTGAAACAAAGAGCACTTTGAATCACAACATGAAGTGTATGTTTTTTAAAAAGTTATAAAGGGGTCTTTTTTTTTGTTTGATTTTTATGTTTTTGTCTAAGGAAATTTACTGGAACATTCTTTTCTATTTGAGAGGAAACTTGCTCTATGTGGACAATAAAGATGTTAAGATCAGGATGAATGTCTATGGGAGATAATAATAGTGAATAAAAAAAATGCACCAGTCCAGTACTCATATTTTCCAGGAACTGCAAGAACTCAGTTCTGGGTTGTATTTTAAATCTAAGCCCCATTGTTCCTGGCTGGGTTCTGTGTCTGTCAGAAAGACTTCTTCTTTGTTCCTTTCAGCAGCTTCAATCTGAAGCATTTGGACCAGTTTCATATTTTAAGCAACAATTTCAAGATGTACATGTATTTTCATCCTTCCAGCTTTAGAATGTAAAGCAAAGCATCCTTGTTTTACATGAGCAGGGTACATTGACACCAGCAAAAGTAATTTGACCTACGATGAGCCTGTGTGTGGGATGGCCAGCAGTTATCAATGGTACGTGATATGTGCCATTAATATATTGCTCTTCTTATGCCAGGGAACATGCCTTGTGAGGGAACACAGCGCTAGCGAGAGCTTCACCTCAGGCATCCTGATAGCCTGGCATATGTGTTGTGGCGATGCTGACATGATTTGTTCTCCTGAGAGATACAAGGTGGGTGAGAACACATTTTTTTCCTGTTGACGCTCTTGCACTTGGTAGCAATAATCATACCTTGCAGTGTCAGGACCAGAACTTAGTTGTACCCTCTTATAGGTGAATGCCCTAGGCTGGCAGTACAGAGCTGTTTTTCTTCCTTTCTTTTCTTAGTCAATATGGTTCTTTTACAAAGCAAATGGCACTTCCTCCATGAAGCACTGAAGGTGACCGACCTTCTGACGCTCTTCCATTCACCCCGCCTATGTTCAGGAGCCTGGGAAGCTGCTTCCTGTTCACAGATGGGATTTGTTAGTGGATAAAGTTACTCTCCTGTAAGAAAAGTTATTTAGAAATGCTGTCACTCTCTTTTATAACACCCACCAGTAAAATTTCTTCCCTTTCTCAATTCCCACATAAGCTTTCCTGGCCCAGCCCGGCACCCACCTTTTGCCTCTGTGGCTGTGCTTGTTCTCCGGTGTCACATCACGTGTGAAACAGCCTTTCATACCAGGAATGACAAGAGTCCTAGATTTCTGTGTCACTTTGCATTTGTAAGCCTAACTCTGCTATTGACTGATTGCTGGTCTGTGAGACGGCCGTGACAATACAACCTGGCAAATATTAGCCTGGAAAATACTCAGGAGCTTGTAGCCATCAGCAAACCTGGGGTCCCTAAGAGGTCGTTGTCAGCGGCGTGCGGGACGAAGCCATCCAGTACGATCGTGTTAGTGCTAGCACAGAGCATGAACTCTGGAGAGGGGACTTGGCACTGGCTTATGCTCAAGGGCAATTGTTGGAACAGCCTGTGAACAGGCAGCTTGCCAGCTAGATGGGCATAGCTGTGGACAGCTAATAGACCGTGTGTGTGCGCAGGGAAGGCAAGATGCACAGCTGGGAAATGGGAAAGAGATTTCTATAAACTTCTGCTCTGAGGGGTAAGAGTACATTCAGGCGATGCCAATCTGTGGAGGAGTAAATAAATGATTTCTGGCAGCTAAGACAGGTTCTTGGTCCGGCTGAATCTGACAGAATGCTGTGGGGGAGAACTGGAGATGTCATGGTTAATGAGTATGGAAATTATATCAGTAGCTTGGCCATCTAGGTTTTAAATGTTGTCAATCTCTCACATGCAGTACTTCAGTCTAATGTTTTCTGGCTGCCTAGTTTAAGGCGTAAAAGCAGCCAGCCTCTCTGTAATGAGTCGGTATCTATAGGCAGCAAGCTGTTGATAGCAAAGCAGAAATCTTGGTGTCTCATCTCAACAAGTGAAGTTTAATCAAAAAAGGTGGTGGGCAGGAGAAGAGGAGGAGTTGTTTTCTCTTGTTTTCACATCTTTGATTCACCTGACAAAGTGAATTGCCCGTGATTTTCCCGTGTCCCTGCTAGGCCCGCAGGAGCATCGTCTCAATTCCTCCCTTCTCAGCTCTGTGCGCTCCAGCTCATGAGCTGTGCAGTGACCCTTTTGCCCAGCTCATCTTTGCATCCTGTAGTGTATTTAGAATCTGTGCCATGAATGCTGGGATAAGGCAAAACCTATTTACTGTAAACACATTGCTACCCAGCATTTCAGTCCAGCAAGGGATGATTAGCAAAACTCCCAGACAAAGGTGATGTGTATCTTTTAACTGGTGTGTGGAAAGGATCCTCCTCAAGTCTAATGATTCTGTGGCTGTTGCAGACGTCCAAGTGGGCCTTGCTGTCTCCAGAAGAGACAGAAAGTGACTCTGGGAAGGCAGAGTGTGGAATCTGACACTACCATGTAATTGTGGAAAAATAGGCTGTATGCATTATTTATGAGCAGAAGGCTGGGCTTAATGTTAACAAGTGAGAAGAAAGTGGCTTCAAAATCCTTACTTTCTGCTCTTCCCTGTAAGAAAGGCTTCTGTTTTAAATTGCTTGCATTTTAGAGCAGAAGGGAGACAGAGCTGATATTTATACCGTGCCTTATTTCATGTGCGCGGTGGTGTACAAGGTTGAGGGAGAGGCAGGGATTGCTCTGAGCCGTGCACTCTGTGTGCTCAGGCTGTGGCAAGGATGTGTCATGCGTGCTGCCCTCTAACTAGCTAATGCCAGTCACCTCCAGGCAAAAGATTTCACGGGAAGGCAGAAGCCAGCAGAATTACTACCAAGTTGGCATTTCCACTGGGCAGTGACAGTTTTTAAAGAGCTGAGGAATTTTCTCTGAATAACACTGTCCGATAGATGCCTTGGCCATGCCCTCTCCTTGTCCAGCTGTGGGGTTGGATGAGCTGATTTTGTGGCTTTTGTCCTCTTACAGATCCCCCATCAGTGGGGTCTGTCCTGTCTGGCGTTGGGGTGTGTGCTGGAACTGGCATGAGCAGTCCAGCTCCAGCTGTCAGAAAGTCTCCCTGCAAAGTCACACAAATATGCTGAGGTTTTGGGGTTTTAGCTGTTTTCTGATGATTTTCTAGAGAAACTGTGCCTGGCTGGCTAATGTCAAGTTTTGCTTTTAATGATGGCAACATGTGATTATTGCCAGCAAAATATATCATGTTCTAAGGAGCATGGGGTGCTGAGCTGCCTCTCTTCCATGGAAAACACAGCATGGGCTGAGGCAGGGCAAGTCCCTCCCCTTGAGAGATCACCTTCATTACTGAGAAAATGTTGTGGTTACTGTCTGCACAGCAATCACACATTAGAGGCCCCAAGCAGAGCTTGAACTCTTGCTGGACCTCTTTCCAGATAAGCACATCCATTAAAGACCCCACCACAAAAGAGTAAGGGCTCTTCCTCGCACTCCCCCCAGCAGGTGTAAATGACCTAACTGTAGCCCTGCTTGGGTTGGGGTCCATGGTTGGCATCTTTGTGCTGCAGATCGGCACCCGGCACTAATCCATGAGCTTGTATTTTGAGAAGTTGTATTCTGTTATCTTCTGCAGGTCCCAAAAGGTAAAAAAAAAAACCAACCCTACTTTCTTCCTTTTGTAAAGGTCGCTAACTTCTCCTGTCACTACTTACATGTTATAGCTGGTTGTCCTTCCTGTGTTATAAAATCCAGGTGCCTTTTTGCTTCCTGATATGATCCCAAGCAACCAGTACTTTGTTTCTGGAAAGCAAATTAGCCCAGTGGGGTAAGATGTGAATAATTAGGCCTCTAAAAGTCAGGAAGCAAAAAGCGATCACTATTGTGCTGGAACTGATGGGGGGAAAGTGCTCTGTTCCTTGATTTCTAACATTGGCTCATTGATTCTTCTCTTGGTTCAATCAGCAGTTACTGCTTCTCCTTAATCCAGGTTCATAACTACATAGTGGAGTGGTTTCTCAACGGAAATACCCGAGAGAAATCACAGTGGGGTGGGAGGGAAGCTGAAGAACACTGGGATCTTACCTATGGCCCAGAACAAATGCATTAGAGCAGGGAATTGCTGTTTCTAATAGGCCTCACTTGGAAGCTGCTCTGCAGACAGGTTTGTGGCTGCACAGCTTGCCTGTGTGTCCAGAGGGACCAGGAGACAGGTACCTGAGTGGTGAAAACAGGAGTGCTGGGAAGTTTTCTCTGTCCCCAAGCTTATTATAGCAAAGGCAGCAATGGCAGGGAGGACTAAGGAATAAGGATGATTTTTGTAAAAGAGGGACTGGAATAGGAGAGCCTGGAGGTGAAGCACAGTGGTGGGGGAGGGAGGCAGCCCGAGTGGGGACTAGTGAGTCATGCATCCTCCAGCAAGAAGCACTGACTCACTGGGAAGATGATCACTCTGCTCTTCCCTTTCTCTGAAGACTGAGGCATAGTCAATTGATGCTCAACTATACTCTGCAAGCTCCCTGGTTAGAGAGTGAGGTGTAGAAGGGAATAAGCGGGAGATCATGGAAAGCTGAAGTGAGAGGCAGTGGTGAACCCTGGCAAACGCAGCCTGAGTGGCTGGTGTTTCTGCAGAGGATTCCTGCAGCAGCTGGAGGGGAGATCCCCTGGTGCGTGGGATATGGATGTGGATGTTCCCTGGATGTGGAACACCAGTACAGCTCCTACAGCTGGGCTGTGCACCAGAGTCTTCAATCCCTGTTCGTGTATGGGGTCGGGGCTCAGGTGCTCTCAGCACTGCTGCTCCCACTGAGGCACACAAACTCCTTGGGAGCCAGATTTTGTAGCATGCCACCCCCCTCCACTGTGGATTAAAGTTAAATATAATCAATGGGGATGTAGTTCTGATGTTTGTTAACCTCCTAACCTTCTGTCCTGCTCATATGCTTAACAGGTAAGGAGAGCCATCACTTAGTCTGCAGCATCTACATATTCCTGAAAGAAAATAGATCTTTTTGTTACTTATGTACACAGGAGAGTAATTCTGCATGGCTGAGGAAAGGGGCCATGTGATTTCTTCCTCCTCTGAGAAAGAAGGAAAGAAAATGTCTGTAAAGCTGATTCGTGCTCAGATTGTTACAGCTAGAAAGAGATTTCTTACAAGTGAAGTGTGAGGAGCCCTAATACACAATGTGGTGGTGTAATTATTTTCAAAGCAGCGAATGACTCTGAGTGTGTTTTAGCAGCGAGCGTTGAGGGCTGGGGCTGTAACTGCAGAGTGCAGCCAGTCCCCGACTCTGGGATCAGAAAATGGGATAGCAATTGCAAGTCAGTGCCGCAATTTTCTTTCGCTTTACAAGTTTTATGTTGGTAATGTGAAGTAATTAATGAACCAGAGCACTGCTGCAGAGGGGGAATAATTTTAATGCTCTTTTTAAAGATGCTACTAAATCAATGGGGCAGTTTAAAAAGGAATGATAGCCTGGAGATTAGGAAACTTAATACAAGAAATTAGGCAGGGTTTTGAGAGTGATTGAATCTCACGTAGGCAGGTAGTTTGTAATCTGCTGTGTGGACATTTGTGTGTTTGGCATACACTGGCAAAGGCAGAACTTGCTGACTTTGAGGCCTAACTAAAGACTCTGCAATCTTGGTCAGAAGTAAAGATCCTCAGAACTTGGAAAAGGTGCTGAGAGCTTGTAAAGCACAAGCCATGCTCCTGCTTTCCACTGTGCAGGGGCAGTATTTTTCCACTCCTGTCATAGGTCTTCTGACAACCAGCTACACAAGTGATGTCTACATGGTCTTCTGAAGGCAGATACGAGCTTACTCTGGCTGCTGTCCAACAGAACCAGAAGCCATGTAGCTGCAGCTAATGTGCTACATGCCCGAATTACTGTGGCCTGCTGAGAGGCAGGATATTAGCTTGGGCTTAGAGCTCTGGCCAGCTCAGACCATGAGTAAAGCAAGTTTTTATCTGCATGCAGGAAAGCATGTAGATAAGGATAGCCAACTTGCACAGGATTTGGAAAGCCATTTTTATTATCTATTAGGGCAAAGTAGCTGACCCCATGAAGATCAGGCAGACACAACTTACTGTGCAGCCTGCCCCAAGCGCAGAGAGCAACACCACATGGTTGGCATCAGAGCCAGCCAGCTTCTCAGTGGCCAAAGAAAACGGCTTTGTGGGCTTGATCCAAATTCTGTGGGCCTCCAGTTGGCTATCCTTGTTGTAGGCATACCCAGAGTTTCTTTTCTGTTTTGGCTGGCAGTGACTCGTTAGGGACAGGGAGGGTTTGAATTCAGTCTTCACTGGCTCTGTGAGTTTTTGCAGGAGCTATATAATGTGACATCTGATTGTCCACATTGAATCCTGAATCTTGAAGGTATGCTGGCACATGTAATGGGCTCGTGCCAACTCTTCACTAAGAAGAAAGGCTGTCTCCAGTTTGGATGGATATCTTTGCTGGATTTTCTTCCTAATATATTTTTCTTAATTGTCTTGTTTTTGAAGACCACTTAAGACATTCCACCACGTATTATTACTGAATGTCAATGAAGACACACTGTGGCTGTGTGTACATATATGTGCATAGGTACACATACTATATATAATAGAAGCAAGCAGTTATGTTTGTGTGTAAGTACATGCACAGTGTTTATCTTAGAATGATACCAGAGATACTAAGGATCCACAACAAAGACTAAGAATGCAGTATACCCCGTACTAGGCAGTATCGTGGTGCGGTGAATCGGGGACATTTATTACCTTTCACTCAAAACATGTAGCTCCCTTCTCCTGCTTTTATGTTCTCCCATCTGCAACATTTCTGGAACATTTGAGCATTTTAAAAGCAGGAATTTGAGTAACAGAGACAGTTACTGAGGATAGAACTACATTTTGAACAGGAAGAAGCTTTCAAACAAACCCATCAGGTGAAATCCTGGCTGTAATAGGGTCAACAGCATAACCCTCACCAACCCTCCATGGTGTCAGGATTTTCCTTGTATCTTGTAACACTTGCCTTTTCTGAATTTGAGGCACTAGTCCTATAATGGAACAGATAAGCTAAAAATAGAAAACAGTCTGACCTAAAATAGTTTGACATCCATATCATACTGCTTATTGTCTGAGAATACATCTAAATGACATGTTGATTAATCCCGAACTGAGGAAAATGTGATTCATTGGAAAGAACTGGGATCGTACCAATAATTCAGTACCAGAAGCTACACGGCCGTCGACTCAGTGTGCAATGTTTCCAATAAAACTTTATTTTCAAGCTGTCAGATTCATCTGCCATTTTCCCAGCTACTTTGGTTCACTTCTGAGTGGCCTGGATGAAATATTCCAATCCAGTTCAAGTGGGCTATCAGCTACTTTACTGAAGCAACTTTTTCCTCTGCCTTTTACTGAAAACAAAACAGTCACATCAAGTCAGGTTGCTGTGAGTGGCTTTTAAGAGAGATGTCGGTTGCACTTAGCACACAGCTGGGGCCAAAGCGAAGCCGTGTAAGTGCCTGAGCTATTCAGCTGGAAATTACATCTTGTGCAGGAACCTAAATGTCAAGTTCCCCAGTTCCCTTCACAGCCAGAACTCCAACAACTTCCCTTTTCCCATGACTCTTCTTCACTTTCCTACAGATGTAACTGTGCTTTCCTTCAGATACAATAAATCAGATGGGAATGCCACAATCTAAAGCAAGGCGAGCTGTCACCCAGGACTTCAGATGACGCTTAGCCACATTAACGAGTAAACAGAGCCCACAGGAAAGATGCCTTTTGAAATGCACTGTTTGTGTCAGCCGTGCTAAAACTAACGAACCAAAACAATGAGGGGAAAAGAGGGAATCATCAGATGCACCTAAAGCTATAGGCTATAAAGTCAGATCGGTCAAGAAAAAGCTCAAATAAGAGCAAATTTTTGGGACAGTACATAAATTATATTTTGTAGTAAGACTTACTCCCAGCCTTGTGATGAGAGGAAAGCACTAAAAGAAAGACTAAATGTAACCATGTGAAGAGAAGGGAGCAGGAGTGAATGTGTTTCTTATTTTGGAACCTTCTCATGGCAAACAAGCAAGACTCGAGCCAAGATCTTCAGGACACAGAAGGAAGTTGGAACCGTTACACTGCCGCATGGCTCACGAGCAAGCTGGCGTGAAGAAAAGGATCAGCTATACATTGTTTAGAAGGAGCCACACAGAGCATGCAGTATAACATGGCTCCCCAGGGCATTTGGAGGCAATGACTATCAACAGTCAGTGGAACTGGTCCAAATTTACAGCCATGTAACAATGATAACTTCACTCTTGATGATGGAGGAACAAAAATGTGCACCAGAAAAAAAAAACAAACGACTGGTGGCAGGGTATAGAAATGGTGCTGGGGAAATGGCTTGGCATTGCTTTTATTGCTAGTTCCCTCAATTCTGTCTCAATTGCAGTATACGTTCTAAAACTAGTTACTCTTCTGTTGAACCACTCCTTAAATAATAATCCTCTGAAGGAACCTTTCGGATCACTGACATGATGAGAGGAAAGCAACTACAGTTCTATTCGTGGTTACTTCATGTTGATTCAAACAAAAGTGCTTGGTCTTGAATTAACAATAGCTGTGGTTTAGGTTTTCTTCCTTCAGTGATCCCCAAATTATGCTTGCGTGCATAATTTGGTACTAGAGGCAGAATAAACATCAGCTGTAATAGCTGAACTTTTGAGGTTAATATTAAGGCTAAATACATAACATTTATTTTCTTCTGAAGAAAGCGTGTATACTCTGGTTGAGGGGGAAGATGAAAACCGTGTCTGTGAGAGCAATGGCTGATGGCTTAGTTCTGCATGATAAAATAAATAACTTCGATTAACTTCAAGCTCCAGTACCTCAGATGTTTGTTGTCGCAGAGCAGCAGCTTGGCTGATGGGCAGCTCTGGTGTAGTCGACATGTGTTAGCTGAAATTGCTCAATTTACATGGAGGACTTCAATCTGCTGGTTTATAAGTTTCTGTCTCACATAGACTAGCATTTCAGCTTTTGAATAAATGGAGGACTTGTAAGGGTCATTAAAAAAATTGCCAAAGCTTCTGCAAATGCTATGGGCCAGATTGCTGACTGAGATGCATAGCGTGCACGTGTCACTGCAGATACTTCCCAGATAATAGTACTGATTGAGATTTTAATCTGGACAAAGTGCTGGAGGCAACTTTCTTTCCAACACTCAATTATCCAGATAATAATATGCGCTATTTTTTTTTCTCTGTGTTCAAAATGTGTGGTCTGCTGCAACTGTGCAGTGTGCGTAGGGTGCTCTTTGGAGAGGGGGGGAAGAACCCCACTGAACAAAATCCATGAGACTGCAAAGAGCGTTTACAGCACGAGTTCCAGAGTGTGGAGGGCAATGTAATTTTACTGTGGATGGATAAGCCAAGTAACTACCATGAGAAAGGGCTACATTTCTTCCTATAGGCTGCAGGACGACTCCTTACTGGTTCTCAGCAGCCACAGAGGAATAAATGTGAAGCACAGTCTGCTGCTAGGGCTACTTAGTGTGTCGTAGGGGCAAGACTATAATTTTTTTTGTGCATATGCATCTTGTATCCTCCCTAGTGGGATGCTGATCCGTAACAGTCTTCTAAAATCTCACACAACATAAAGAATTCAGACTAGTTTCCCACGGACGTTCTCCATAAAAGAATTTCTTAGGAGAGATAAATCAGCCAGGAAATGGGGACTAGGGGACCAAATTCCTTCATTCAACTCAATCTCCCATTGGTAAAGGATTAAACAAATTGTCCCTATATGACTAATCCCAACTCTGCTTCCCTAATTTCAACAACAGTTTCTAGAGATGAAGGGAGAAGCCATTTGAGAAAATCAAGCTTTATTTGCTTTTTTTTCATTAGGAGTTTTTCTGCTAGATTGAATTACTAATAACACTTTGTTTATTAAAATTTATGAAACCTAGGTTTATTTTTCTGTATCTTTATTATCTTGTGATCCTTAATACTTTTCATCAGGCTCAAGGAATGAAAACAAACTCAGCTGTTTCATGTTTGTTCACAATTGACTTTTACCAGGATCATATTAGCATTGTTAGATACTCGTTATTAGATGATGGCAGGGTGCACATTTCTGAGACAGCGCAGAACACCCGTTCTTACCTTCAGCAGTTTTCAACTGAAAGTGATAGAGGGTACCAAATCTGCTAGGAGAGAGAGAGAGAGGTATTGTTACTTTCACAGCTACCTCTCTCTCTTAGCAGAGATAGCTGTGAATTTGGCTCACTTTCTTTGCTTATGTCTAATTGTATTTATTGCTTGAAGTGTGTGCACGTGCCCTAGGCAGCGCACGTAAGATTTTTGGCTTTTTACGGCTAGTTGAAAGTCTTTCCATTTATGTTAGATTAAGCTGTATTGGATTTAGTTAAGCTAGTGCTGGGTAGCCCCTTTTATTCAGGACTAAGAGCGATTTGTGTCAATTTACCTTAAATCCATTCCTAATTGACTTGCACTGAAGTGAACTAACACCTGATTTATACCCTTAATTATCCCATTTTAACCAACAGCTCAGGCACGCTGTCCAGTTCCAGCAACTTAACGAGTTACCGCACACCAGTTGAGGCACGGTAAGTGCAGCCTGCCTTTCTTTAGCCTGCAGCGAACGTGAGGTTCAGTGTGTCAGCGTAACCGCAGGGCCAAGAAAAAGAAAAGTCTAAACTGGTTTCTTCCACCCGAGATGGCCACAGGCAAAGAGCAAACACACATGGTCAATTACCGTGGCTCAGATGCTGCATGGGAAGTTGTCAAGCATGTCAGGACGTGAATGAGATCACTCATTCATGTATTCAGACCCTGAAAGTGTAATTTTAAACTGGTGTTACATAAACAAGCGTAACTACAGAGATGGACACACGGACAAATTAGCGTGGGGATAACAAGTCCTTATGTGTCGGCTTTTTCCGTGTGCGTACCTGCATGCAGTTCTGGGTGATTTGAGGTAGCCTCATCCTCTTGTACCCAGGAGGAAGGTATAGCTAACCTATGGTAAATGCAGAGCCTGGCTTCCGTTGGAATAATGGTTTTAACCTAGTTTAGAACAGCTCAACTTGGCTAAAGTGTAATAAAACGGATTTAAACCACTTCTACACCAGTTGAACTCTACCTGTTGCGTATTTTACTCTTTGCTTATGTGGTGCAGTTTTGCAGGTCAAATATTTGAATTAAAAAGAGACTTTCCATTGACTTTATAGAGCAGTATTTTACATAGAAGTTTGAAGACCCTTCATTTTAAGGATGAACTTGCACCTTTCTTCAAAACCATTGAATAAACCCCAAACCCCACGATAAATAATTTAAGAAACCCAACAATCCCAAACTTTCAGCTTTCCTCCCAGATAACACTAGCTTTCTTACTCCACCCTGTGGGAGAGCTAAGAAGAAGTTTGCATCTGTCTCATGAGGAACACAACAGAATTTTCTAAACTGAAATTAAAGATACAAAAGTTCCAAATGCAGGATGAGTCTTAGACCCTTTGAAATGATGACTGGGGCCAGTGAAACAGGATCAAACACCAAAACTTTGGATGCTTTTCTTTTTGGTTCAGTAACATGAGCTCAATCTCAGTTAATCTTTCTCAACTTCCCTATAATGAAAGGAAAGGCATTTGGTTAGTCTATGTGAGATCGCATGCACTGATTCAACACGTGGCTGCAGGACAGGCATTATTATCTTGGCTCACACGGACACATTTTGAACACTGCTTCTTGCTGCTATCAGCCACTGCCACCTCTGCAGTAATGTGACAGCAAGAGAAAAAGGATGGGAAGGCGATAAAGTTTGCCCACGCAAGTAGAAAGAACTTTCTGTCCAAAGCCAGCTGGCTTGGTTTGGAAATGAAATGGCATTTTAGCATGAGGTGACCCGTTTACATGTGTATGAGAGCTCTGTCTCAAAACACTCGTCCTAGATGCAACAGCGGGGTCTGCAAAGTAGTTTATCATCAAGTAACCATAGGAAACAGGTGAGCTGTCTCAGTGCCAGTTTGTCTTTAAACTGTTTGACAGATAAGAAACCATTTTCAGAGATTGCAACAAATGTGCTGCCGCATTTCATGGTTAGAACCAAGCATATTTTTAGTCAAGGGTTGAGAAAGTATGTAATAATCCTAAATCACAGCCAAGAAAACCACAAACCTCTTAACAAATGCCTGTTCAGATACAGAATTCAGAAATGCACACCAGTTGATCCACGTTAGCACTCTGGTTAAATTTTTAAGGCTTGTTTTCTGAACTAACCCAAACCTCTAACAGAGGATCAGTGGCATTTCTGCCTTTACCTGAAAGGGACAGGGAGGAGAGAAGCTGATGTCAGTTATTTATCCTGCAGGGCCCAGACTGATCATCCTACACCTACTCCCAAAGAAATCAACAGGAAATACACCCAAGCCACATTTCTGCTGAGAAGTCGGGACACCATTATAAAAGACCCCAAATGCACCTTGTAAACTGCTTAAGAATCGAACTTTATTTCCTAAATTACCTGCTTTAAAAGTTTCTTTGTTATGCCTTGTACATTATAACAGATCAGGCAGAGCCACTGCAGGCTCTGTATATGAAGCTTATGAGATCAGGGCAGTAAAGTGTTCCTTTTCATATGTGCAATTTGGACCATGTAGTTTACAGTGAAACAGATAATGCAAGAAAAAATAACACTTAAAGTTACATTTTAAGAGTGGTAATAGCTGATTGCAGTGCGAGCTGAGGGTGCTCTGCACAAGTGAGCAGCAACTTACCTGGCTTTTAAGAGTTCCGTGAGTCTTTTGTCATTTGAAGAGGCCCATCAACTTCAAATCTACTTTTTAAAGTAGTTCAAAGACTTTTCAGGTATTATGGTCTCCTACATCTATTTCTGTCCCTTTTGTTTCCTAACAGCATGGAATAGTGACCACGCATACTGCTGTCAAATATAGAAATTAAACTTGCAGAAAAAAGGAGACATTTTGTCTTTAATCTCTTGGAAAATCTTCCAGACTAAAGCCTAGTTCTTAAATTGATAATATCCCTTTAAGAATTTATTTGCCAGGTAATATTAGAAGAAAAAAAGACTTTAAGGTCAGTTTGAACATTAAAAAGACCCTCTTTTAAATCAATTTCAAATCTGTGTTAGAGATAATGGCAAGCAGTGTTTGAATAGATCTCCAAATATATTCTACACTTGAACAATGCAAATAACTTTAAAATCCTTTCAAAAGATTTTTGGCTCTTTGAAAAGTGGGCAAGATCTATCCTAAGAAATACTTCGTTGCATAAAAATAATACACATAGTTTAGTGTTGCAATATACGACAGTCATAATAGGTATAACGTTACAAAATTATTAACAGATGAAGGCCTGCAATTTTTGAATAATATAGTTAATATGACTGTATTCTAGAGGGGTGAAATAATGCAATGCCATCAGAAAAGTACATTTAAATAACAAAAATATTGAACGTAACTATTTTTCTTTAGATCTGCTAAGCAATCTGTGTGTTCTCTATAAGATGTCAAACTATATACTGTGCATATGTACACTTTGCTCTCTCTATAAATATACATGTGCATGACACATTTCTAAAAGCAGTAAATGAGTGCTGGGGAAATACAGAAACAATGAAGTTCCTAAGAGAGGCTTATTTTTTCAAGTTATTAAAAGAAGGTGGCAAGCATTCATGAGGATATGAAAATTTAAAGCCGTCTGCAGGAAACTCTGAAAACCTCTGGTTAAGGCTGCTGCCAAAAAATCTCAGCTATGTTATGTCAGAATGTTTAATTGCAAGCTGCAATTTTAATGAATGGAAAGATACGGTAAAAGCAGGAAGTTTCTGAAGCAACATCGAGCAACCATGAAAATAAAATGCCAAAGGTTGTAATCTTGGATGCTGTTGGAAGCAGGAATTTCCATCCACGCTGTGACTCCTTTTCCTACTGTGCAGAATTTGCCGGCTGTCTGGCCGAGGAGAGGTGAGCTGTGCTGGACTCAAGGCAGGACTTGCTACGTCTGTGTGAAGAAGTCAACTTCTTTGTGTTTGTCATTATGGGTGTTTACAGAATTGCAGCTTAGCAGTAAGGGGAGGAAAGGCAAATGTCAGAGTGCATTAAATAACGTATTTTCTTTACTTTCCAAGAAGCTTGCTCGCAGCGTGATGTTACTATTTATATCAGATCTCCTAAACCCAGCTGTTGGTTCCTGTTAACATGCAGAATGGTGAGAAAATCCCAGCAGAAGAGCGTGAATCCCAGCGCGACTCGTGTTCTGTTATTGTGAGGACCTATAAAATATCACAGGTTTTGCTGAGCTATGGCTCAGGCACGCACGCAGCAAGGCACGCCATACAAATATTTCCCATGTTGATCCTCCAGCATTAGAAGGCCAACAGCAAAGCAAAATAAAAAGTGCCAAATTCTGCAACAGACGATTTCAGCTAACTGAGCTCGAACCCCTGTCTGGAAAAGTTTGAAAGAGAACTTTTACCTGTAACTCAAAACTAGCAAATATACTGTACACCCACATTACAGCATTCTTAGACAAGCTGTGTCTGATCTAATCTTATGTACCTTGGCCACAAGTTTTGGAAAAACAAATATTCCCAAGGCAATCAGATTACTGAATGTAACATATAACGATGTGGAAAGATCAGTGGTTTACAGAGGGCAGTTTATGAAATGGATTGAGTGAATTTAATTCGTGCATTGTCAGGCAATTTGGATTTAACTAAAATAAGGAAATCTTTACTTGATTATATCTGTCTTTAGTGGAACACCAGAGCCAAATAGGTGCATAACAGCAATACTCCCGAGTATACAGACAGGGAGGTCAGGGGAGTTTGTTCCAAGCCAGCGCTGCGAGAGTGAAAGTCTGTGTCTGTACTGACGTGGTCATTACAGGGTTAACAGGGTTACCCAAAGCCCTAATGGAAAGGAACCATTATCTGCTCCTCTCTGATTTCCTGCTCCTTAGGTGGGAGTCCCCCCTGCTCCTATTCTTTGTTTCTAACAAGTTCCCATCCCAAAAGGCTGTGAGTACAATTTCATTTTGTTGCACTAAGTAGCCCTTTGCAAAATCTTCATTCATGGAGTTTTTCCACCATTGTAAATGAAACAATGCTAGGAATTAATCTGGCCGGCGATTTGAAGAAACCTTGGTCTTAAAAGCTTGTTCTTAGACCCTCCTTCCCTGTGAAGGATAACTTAATGGTTAGACAAATATGCAAAAGCTACATAACATCCCCTACTTCTCTTATCTATAGTTTTCAAGTCCTGCTTTTTTTGTTTGTTTGTTTCTTTGTTTCTTTGGGGTTTTGTGGGGTTTTTTTTAACAAAGTTCACCTTTAGAAGCAAGAAACTTAAGAATTTTTCTCCAGGGCACAAGATGAAAAAGCTGATTTCTGGAGTATAAGGAACATTTGAAAGCAGGTCTGAGAAACAGGCCGTGGTACATCTCAGGAGTGTTTTGTAAGAAGGTCCTAAACTAGTAGGTAATAGTAGTGGAGATACAGTTTTGGTGGTAGTGCCTCCAAAATACTTTGAAGGGGTGGGTGGAAATGCACTGAATAGAGATGCAATGGAAAGCTTTATTGCCATAACAACTGCTGGGTGTTCGCTCTGTCCAACTGTGAGGCTATTTAGTGAAAATTAAGAATATTGTGCCCTTTTTTCTTCATTATTTTCTTTTATATTTGTTATTTCTCTGGGTTTCTTTCTCCTTGGATATCGTGGCAATTACACTGCCTGCTATTTGGCCAAGGGAAGCGATTTCAGGTGCTTCTTTTTAGTCTCTGGGTTCTACCTAAGATGGGCAGAAATGTGTTCAGTGGTTGTTACCTCTCAAGAGCAATCCTAGCAGATGCTTGCGATATTTTTTCACTTGTCATATTGACACTTGAGTGTGATGTTCTCTGGGGCTTTGTTATGCTGCCGCTTCTATGGTCTTACAAAGATCATCATTTTTTTTCTCTGCAGTGTGGATTTTTCTTAATCGCCTACAGCTTTGTATCCTTTGGATTATCCAGGTGCATTTGGCCTTTGCAGTTGTCCTGGAAATTAAACCGAGTGCAGAACGTGGCCATTAAGTCATGTAGAGATTTTAGTCATTTTGATATGTAAATTCTTCCATGATTTTTATTTGCATCACCCTAAGGGGAGATATTTTTCCTTTATGCTATTGTGACGTGCAAGAACATCTGTGACCTCCCCGCCACCCATTCTTTTTCACTAGCAGTCCCAAGGGGGGGCCGCAGTAGCAGATGCAGCGGCACATCATCGCATATGGAAAACAACATCTGTAATTTCAATTGGGTGCCACAGTTTGCACTTCCTTTTCTCAATTGTTACATGGGGCAGTGCTTCAGCTGCGGGAGGAATGCATTTCAGTGGGAAAGACGCTGCTCTATACCCCTTAACTATTGTTTGCAAGGCACATAGAGAAATCCCCGGAGCAACGCGAGCTATGCTTATTCCTGTAGTGCCACTGAAAGCGACAGATTAGAACCAATTATTTATCTCGTTGGCTTCCTGCTCTATTTTTGCCAGCTTAGAATAATATGATTACATACTGAAAATAATTAGTGAGTATATCCAGAAGTCCTTGTTCAGGCCTTGCTTCGGTGTCTTACTCAGATTCCCACTGACTTTTATAACTTCAAGAATTCAGGATTTCATCTAACATTTTTCTAGCATATTCTGCTCACGAGAGGATTTCATGGTATTGATCACTAGATTCTAGTTATGGACCTTACAGATATTATGGATGATAGGGATGGTGAGGAAGAAGAGAATAAACCCTATTCATAGAAAAATCAATTATATTAGACTGTTCATGTCAAGAATTGTAAGAAAACTGTATGTATTTAAATCTCTTCCAGATTATTACAGGTCAGTAACAATCAGCTTCAGTGGAAATACACTGGTAGGTGGCAGTTATTTGTATTTTGTTGTTTCTTTGTCTTTCACACCTGTTAGCAGCTTTTTCCTACATCCACGGTAAGAAGCTCAATCTTCCACTTCTGTTTTGAATGAAAGGTGGGTGTTTCAGAAGTTGTTCAGCTTCTTTACTGGCTGCGTATTTAAATCCCAAGTGAACCGTACATTATAAAACTTGAACTTCAAAATGTCTGTGAGCTGTGAATTACTGCTTCCATCTACCCTAGACAACAGAAATCTGGGGGGGGGTTGGGAATGATCTTGAAGGATCTACCTTTTTCCTTTCCAATGGTGTGGTTATAACACCGCAAGTTGGGTGTTCCTGTCATCGTTTCTTGCATCCTGTTTTCAAGCCATTTGTGGAGCTACTTTTTTTTTTGTGCTCAATTAATGATACAGTCTCCCAGATATTAAAAAAAACACCCTCTAATTTCTGTTTTCCAGGCAGAGCACCTCTGATTCCCATGTCCTGAAGCAGATGATGTGCACTCCTCATCAGTGATTTTAGTGCTCTGAAATGGCTCCCATCGTTTCACTCCGAGGATCTCGCAGGATAAATGCAGAGAAGCTGTACAGCACAGATGATTTCTGGCAAGTATCTTTTTATCATAAAAATTTTATTTTTGGGTCATTCTTCACCTGCTGCCTTCTGTGAAGGAGAAAGACACCAATTTTATGTCTTTTATTATATATTCCCGAGTAGTCTTTTCTACTTAAAGCAAAATTAATGGGAACTCTGACAAAGATAATGTGGAGAGGGATGGAGAAGGAACCAAGGTGGACTGTCATGTTAGCCTGGAAGTGAAGACAGAGCTCATGTCTTCATAAAGCACTCATTTTCACAGAAACCCAGTCAGAAAAATATTAATTAAAAAGAAGTAATTAAAATATATATATGTGGTGGTGCTTTCTGTGAGGGTGACAGCGGTAGCTGGGCTGTTTGCAGGTGGGAACTGGTGTTGCTGTCCCACTGCATCCTCTCGCAATCAGGTCTTCTAAGAGGGTGGAGGGCTAATTATTGAGACGTGTTTCAGTTAACCCAAGGCCATGGTTCTGGGCCAGAATAGACAAGGTTTGCCTTGCTGGAGGGGTGAGAGCGGGCGACCCGGCTCCGCAGGGGCTTTCCCCCTCTTGTTTCTCCTCCTGAGGAGGCCGGCGGCCCATGTCAGGGGGCAGCGCGGCCCTGAGATGGCGACCGGCTGGCACCGCGGCGGGCAGGGAGGGAGGGAAGGAGCCCGGGAAGTGAGCGCGGAGCCGCGGCCCGTGCACCCGGCAACCCCTCGGCATATCGCCGCTCGGACCGGACCGGGTCGGGCTGGGCTGGGCTGGGCTGAGCTCGGCTCGGCTCCGCCCCGCCCGACCCAGCCAGGACAGGCGCGTCGGCGCCCGCACTGCTCCTGCGGGAGGCGGGCCTCGCTTCGTGCGTCACCGGCGGCGGGCGCGAGGGGCGGGGCGCTGTGCGCATGCGCCGCCGCCAAGGTTGGGGAGGAGTAGGGACGACCAAGGGCTTCCTCCGCAGGGTTGTCCGTACCACTTCCTATCTGATTGGCTGCCACTTCCCTCGCCGCCTTTTTGATTGAGCGATCTCCTGTCACTCAAGGCCTCCACGTTTCATTACGGCCCGCCTACCAACTGCTCCCCCATTGGCGGGCGCCGCCGCTTGCTCCTGAGCGCTGTGGTTGGCGCTGCCCGCCCGTCACTCCGGCGTTCCGCCCTATCGGCTCGCGCCGCCGCGGGATTGGGTCGGCGGGGAAGAATGTAGACCCGGCCGCTCCCCATGGTAAAACAAAATAATCCGGCGATGCTGGACGTTCGAACCGGGGCGCTCCCAGCCCCGCCGCCGGGCGCAGGCTCGCCTCGTACTTCCTTACTCTCTCCGCTTCGCTCCGTCCCTGCGTGGCTCGGGTGAGCGCCCTCGGCGGCGCCCGAGCTGACAGGATAAAAGGGCGGAAGGATATCCTTGGTAGACGACTGCGCCTCCTGACGAGCGAGTGTGACAGGAGAAGTAGTTCCGGCTCCGATTGGGCCTTGTTTCCCAAAAATAGCGCCCAGCGGGTATCCGTGCGCCGGTGTCAGTGTCTCCTGAGGAGCCTCAGTGGGGAGGAGGCAGGAGCGGCGGCGGCGGGGAGCGAGGGGACGCGGGCGGGTGAGTGAGCGAGGGGGGTCCTCGCCTTTGGGGGCGAGCGGGAGGGCGTTCCCCGACCCCGGCGGCTCCGGCCGGTGGCGAGGGCCAGAACATCACTCCTCGAGCATCTCCATCTGACCATAAGCTCTGCCAAGTCAGCTGGTACTGCTTTGACCACCAAGA